>SJYT01000205.1:0-82415 GCA_006410635.1 Cephalophus harveyi
CGAAGAATTGATGCTTTTGAACTGTGGTGTTGGAGAAGACTCTTGAGAGTCCCTTGGACTGCAAGGAGATCCAACCAGTCCATTCTGAAGGAGATCAGCCCTGGGATTTCTTTGGAAGGAATGATGCTAAAGCTGAGACTCCAGTACTCTGGCCACCTCATGCGAAGAGTTGACTCATTGGAGAAGACTCTGATGCCGGGAGGGATTGGGGGCAGGAGGAGAAGGGGATGACCGAGGATGAGATGGCTGGATGGCATCACAGACTCGATGGACGTGAGTCTGAGTGAACTCCGGGAGTTGGTGATGAACAGGGAGGCCTGGCGTGCTGCGATTCATGTGGTCGCAAAGAGTCGGACACGACTGAGTGACTGAACTGAACGAGTTGGACATGAGTGAGCAACTAACATAAATGCCCAAGCCTTTGCCTAATTCCTGATCTACTTTTTATTTAACATAGAGTCTCTAAGCAACCTAAAGTTACTTATATTATTTCTGGCCTCTTAAACCACCCTCTCTGCCTTGGCTACATATGAAAAATATGAATAAAACACAGTGTCAGCCCTCTTAAGACTTACATTAAAAACAGGACTCATGATGAAGACAAATTTTGTGTGAATTTTCTGAATCGACACAGTGCCTAATACCGTAGACTACATTTGTTGCTGTTGCTGTTTAGTTACCCAGTCATGTCTGACTCTTTGTGACCCCATGGACTATAGTCCTCCAGGATCCTCTGCCCGTGGGATCTCCCAGGCAAGAATACCAGAGAGGGTTGCCATTTCCTCCTCCTCTGAGGAATATCCCCAATCCAGGGATTGAACCCATGTCTCTTGCATTGGCAGGCAGATTCTTTACCGCTGACCCACCAGGGAAGCCCTAAGACTACATTTTAAGGTACTAAATTAGCATTTATTAAATTGAGTTATAATTATGAAAAGAGTCAGGAATGCACATTCTGATAAAATGCTTGTTTTAATCACTGCTTCCAGGGAAATATAACTGGTACATGAGCAGGAAGAGAACTGATGATAATATCCAAAGGTAACCAGAAATGTCTCAAATGTCTCTCATTATTGAGCTGCCTCATTTGTAAAGAAATGTCTCTACACATGAGATAAAGAGTCATGAAACATAGTGGGCTAGTTAGCCACTTTTAAAGCAGTTTTAAACAGGTTTTTCTGTGTTTCTTTCAGAAATCCAGTTCAATTTTTGTTCAGCCACTTTTTTTTTTCATTTTTGGTCATTGAGTCCACCTGACACTTATAAGCTTTTTCCATTCAATGAACCAAAATTTCTTTCTAAAAAGCTTTGAACTAGTTGTCAAGTGTGCTAGTTGCTGACCTCGGTGTTTCATATTTATCCATTACTCTTTAGCAAAATTGCCACGTTAGTTTTACGTTTCGTGATTCAAACACCAAATGATCTCGTGGGTTAGTGCTATCATTTCCAAGTTATAGATGGAGAAACTGAGGCTCATGGCACCTAAATGGCTTCACAGGTAACTTTAAGAAGGATACTTATTGAAGATGATAACTGGATGAAGATTCATGTTGAGGTTTGATTGAAATCAGCAAAATTCTGTAAAGCAATTATCTTGCAATAAAAAATAAATTATTATTATTTTTTTTTTTTTAAGAAAGAAAGATGCTGAGGAACATTCCAGGTGCAGGGAATAGCCATTCAAGCCTAAATGGAAGTGCAGAGCTGAGAGACAGGGCCTGGCTGGCCCAGATCTTTAATTTGGGGGGAACTCTCCTTTGCCATCATCATCCTAGAGCTGTGTTGCATTTCGAAGGACAACCTTACCTCTGGTGAAATATGATAGGTGTGTAATGTTTTATAAAGGAAATATAGAAAATACTCCTTTACTCGGTAATACTTCTCTCCCTCTGACTCTACTTCTCTCTAATACTTTTAACCATTGACTCTGACCCAAGTTTTAAAATTACCAATACACAGAGTGCTGGTATTTTGCTTCTTGCCACTATGAGTGCATGCTAAGTCACTTAAGTCATGTCCTGCTTTTCACAGCACTGTGGACTGCCATGGGATTTCCCAGGCAAGAATACTGGAGTGGCTGGCCATGCCCTCCTCCAGGGGCTCTTCCCAACCAGAAAGTGGACCTGTGTCTCGTAAGTCTCCCTCATTAGCAGGCAGGAGCCTGCTAGCACCAGCCACTTGGGAAGCGCTTCTTGACACTAACAAGCTCTGTAACTTTGCTGACATGCATCTACAAAGTCCAAATAACACCTACTCCATATGGCTGTTGTGAGAACTAAACAAGGTGATGTGTGAAGGCAGCCAGTTAGTGCCCTGCACACACACACACACACACACACGGAAGTATAGTCTGGGGCTGGTACAATTTGGCCATTCTTGACATCCTTCTTCCTCCTGACTTTTCATAGCCCTGCTAACATCTTTGACATAAAAACTGTCTATAGTAGCCATTCCAGCCTAAAAGAGAGAAGGCAACCAGCAACTGGAGACTCTAGGCAGTAACTGTCAATAATCCTGTTCTTAAAGCAGTAGCTAGGAATCTAAGTTCTACCAGCTGTTTTCAGAAATTGAGAAGTGTCTTCTATTTCTCTCCAGAATCATGCTGATGCCCAAAACACATGTCAAAAATTATGTGCAGGCAATTGTGTTGGTGCAAATGGCTTAAATTTTGAAAACCTCCCTCCTGATGGATCAGCTAAGCCATTGGCACCAAGAGCAAACCTGGACTTCTTTCTAGAAGCCTAGTTTAATCCATCATCTCCTTGTTCTATGAGAGGATGTGTTCCTATCACATGATCTGTTGAGAATGACTCTGTTCTAAATAGAGTCTGGTGTCCCAGTGATTTTGTATGAGGAACTTAACAGCTCAGATCATTTCAATGAAAAGAATATATGCTGGGAGTTGACAGGAATAGAAACAATCAGGTAGTGAAGATCAGGCCAAGCAAACCTAAAGTTAGGAGCCACTGGTGGACAGAAAAAGGGGGTAAACAAAGGAGAAGGAAAAGGGTCAGATGGGAAGTTTAGTCTAGTGACCAAGAGGCATGTCAAGAGCCAGCAGGTCAGAGGCAGGCGGGAGACCAGGAGCAGCAGCAGCAGAAGCAGCAGATGGAGGTTTGCTGGTGCGAGGTCCTCCCGCCAAGGGCAAGAATGGCCTAAGGTTATTATCCAAGACATACACTGAACGAAAGCTTCTGGAATCCAGAGGACAAAAGCTTTCGATGGCCAACTAGCCAAAGGCCTACTTGCTACAAAATATAAAGAAGAATTTTCAGTTTTCATCTCTCTGGTCTTTCTATTTTGGTTATCTGACCACATTAACCAAAGAATTAAAAACACTTCTTGGCTTCTTGGACACTGAGGTCTTCATGACTATGTCCTGGCCTTTTCTCGACAGCTCCAAGTATTAGTGTTTCCTTCCCACTCCCTCTGAATAATCTTGTTCCCTCCATGTTTTATTGACCACCTATCTACAAATGCCCTGCCTGCAAATTAGTATCTTGACCTAGATCTCAGCCCTGAACACCAGCCCCATGTGTCACATGTTTCAAGGACAGCGTGTGCCCATTTCATTAGCTCCAGCCCGGAATTAATCACTGAGTCATTTTTTTCTTTCCCTGCCTCTCCTGCCCACCCCTACCTCGTGCCCTGACCCTCTTCCTGTCCTTTCCTTCCTTGTTGCCCCTCACACACATACACTTATGCATGCGTGCATGCTCACTCTCTGCAACCCCATGGACTGCAGCCCACCAGTCTCCTCTGTCCATGGAATTCTCCAGGCAAGAACACTGGAATGGGTTGCTATTTCCTCTTTCAGGAGATCTTCCCAACCCAGGGGCTGAATGTGCATCTCATTCATCTCTTGCATTAGCAGATGGAATCTTTATCACTGAGCCACCTGGGAAGTCCATACATACACTTATACACAGCTGCAAACACCTACAAAAGCAGAAGCTCAATTTAATATAAAACAGTGCTTCTTAAACATTAATATACATATCCGTCATCTGGGTATGTTGCTACAATTCAGATTCTGGTTTAGTAAACCTGGGAGAGGGCCCCAGATTCTGAATTTCTATCATCTCACAGGTTTCACTGATGTTGCTGGTCCCTGGGCCATTCTTGAGTCACAAGGGTAACCAGGAGGTAGGTCATCTAAGTTAGAACAGCGCCTCTGTTACTACTTCTCTTTAGACCCTGTTAGTTCACTTCCCTGGTTGGGTCTCAGTGTCTCTATTTGTAAAATGAGACAACTAGACCCCACAGATCCTGAGGTTTTTTCTAATAGTATTAATGGAGAGCTTAAATCTAGTAACTTAGCTAACAAGATGTACCCCATTTCTGATTGTGAACCCTATGAAACACTAACCAGGATTTAGTAGCAATGCTAAACTAAACTAAGATATAGTAGTGCTACTAAGGTGTTCAGAACACTATCTGCAATAGATATAGGTCCAGAAAGCACAGATTTTTAAAGGCATTGGGCCAGGGGCAAAATTGGCACTGTTAAAATACGGTGCTATTTTATGAAATAGTAACAGTTTGAAATTACTTCTTTTCACAATGGGTCTGCAAATCAAATGATAGCCATCAGAAAGACACTTAGAGAACAATCACTAAATAAATAGTACTGAGACAAAACCCAAAGATGAAGTTATTCAGAGTCTAACGGTTATTTTTATGGCCTGAAGCAAGATGTTTAGAGATGGTCTGTATTTTTCACTGGTAGGTAGATGGCACACAAGCCCTATATTGGTTTTTATTCTCCTCTGGTAGTGGAGTATAGAGGAAATAGAACAAGGTTTGAAATATTAAGATTTGGGTTCAAGTATAAATTTGGCCTCTTACCAACTGTGTGTCTTGTGCGTGTTCTGTTGTGTCTGACTCTTTGCAACCCCATGGACTATAGCCCATCAGGCTCCCCTGTCCATGGGATTTCCCAGGCAAGAACACTGCAGTGGGTAGCCATTCCCTTCTCCAGAGGGTTTTCCTGACCCAGGGATGGAACCAGCATCTCCTGCATTCAGTTCAGTTCAGTTCAGTTCAGTCACTCAGTCATGTCTGATTCTTTGCAATCCCATGGACTGCTTCCCTGTCCATCACCAACTCCCGGAGCTTGCTCAAACTCATGTCCATCAAGTCAGTGATGCCATCCAACCATCTCATCATCTGTCTTCCCCTTCTCCCTCTGCCTTTAATCTTTCACAGCATCAGCATTCTGTTTTCCAGTGAGTCAGCTCTTCACATCAGGTGGCCAAAGTATTGGAGCCTCAGCTTCAGCATCAGTCCTTCCAATGAACATTCAGGACTGATTTCCATTAGGATGGACTGGTTGGATCTCCTTGCAGTTCAAGGGACTCTTAAGAGTCTTCTCCAACAACATCTCCTGTTTACTAACTGTGTAATCTTGATCAAAGTACATGAATGTCCATTTCCTCAGTGGTAAAATGTAGATAGCAATAATGCATATACCAGTGTATTGCTTTGGGGATCAAAACTAATGGGAACAAATGCTTAACAAAATTTATAGAACATTATAGAGATAACAGAAGAGGAGAGTAAGGAGCGGAAGAAGGAGAGAAATAGTGGTAGTCATTTTACATAAATAAATTAAAAATAGAGCTTCCTATCACTTCACTTCCTATCACCACCTTCCTAAAACCCTTGAATTGCCACCATTGTCCACAAAAAGATATGTTCTTCAAGGACCCCTACAATCTGATCTCGACCAGCATTTCTAGCCCACTTTCTAATAACACTTCTCCCTATTGACAAGTTTCTGTGGGGTCTCATTGTTGAGTAAATGAGTGACATATGAGTTACTCAATGCTTCAGAGGTCTAAGAGGAAAATAAAACCCATTTAGAACTGCCTGCCTGCCGTGTTCCAAATACTATATTTTCCTTGGTGAATTTTTACAGCCACCCTGTAGAGATTGAGCTTGAGCCTCATGGACAATAAACATCAGAGCTGGAGGGTGAACCTCTGAATTATATTACACTTGATAATTCCTTCTGATTGCCTTGGTTCTACCAGCAAAAGACGAACGGATAGAATCTGCTCCCCAGTTCTGTTCAGTTATCATTTATCCACTCTGCATCATCCCTTTGGCTTATCAAAACAGCATTTTTTGAACTTTTCAAAGATTGGAAATGGAGTCTAGTTTCTTTTACTTATGAAACAGTGAAGACAATATTTCTATCATGCTTCTCTGTCATTGGTTGATGTAGTATTTTCTTTAAAAATAACTGAAAGTAGTAACAATTACGTGTATACCCTTATATGCCTAGTCAAGGTTTACTATGGTTATAAAATATCATGTGTTTGATCACTAAAGTGCAAGAATTGATTGACAACTACTCTTTAGGCACTGGTTATATAAGAAAAGAGGAGAGATACTAGCTTGTCTACAACGATCTCGTTTTAATTCACTGAATCCTCCCATCATGCTGTAAGGTAATTATTTGTAGGTTTTTAAAGGGACAGAGTTGTTCTTCAGCTCTCTCTACGATAGGGTCTTGTTCATTGCCTCACAGGCAAATGTGCAATATGTGTCCATTGAATCTAATTAATTTTAACACCAAATCAAAACCAAAAACTTAACCATGAACTTCATGCAACTTTCAGCTTTCCTCAGGTGATTGCGTGCTCAGTTGCTCAGTCATGTCCGACTCTTTGCAAGGACATGGAGCCCACCAGGCTCCTTCTGTTCATGGGATTTCCCTGGTGGGTTGCCCTTTCCTCCTCCAGGGGATCTTCCCAACCCAGGGATCGAACCCACATCTCCTGCAGCTCCTGCATCGGCAGGCAGATTCTTTACCACTGAGCCACCCGGGGAAACCCTTTCTTCAGGTAAGACTTTTTAATTGATTCATTTAATCCAATGGTTCTTAACAGGGTAATTTTCTTTCCCTGTTGTTAACGTATGGTGTGAGACCTTTTGCACAGCTAAGGATGGGCATGTAGTGGGAAAAGCCAGGTTCACGGCTCAGCATCTACATATGCAAGCCAGCCTCTAACAACTGAGTTATTCAGTCCAGAATGTCAACAGTGCCAAGATCCAGAACTCTGAATTCACTCAGTAAATATGGAGCACCTTTCTGAACCTCAGTTTTCTCATATATAAATCTGGAAGTCCGTGGTTTCCAAAACACAATCTTTGAGTTGAAAGCACTCTCATCTAATGCTTGCATTTTCTTTCTAGCAACCCTATCAGCTGGCCCTAAGCATCTACCCAAACATTCATCTTCAGAGGCCAGAAAAGTATAGACTCTGGGGAAGCCCACCCATTTCCAGAACCACCTATTTTAATTTCTAATTATACAGGCATAGCTATGACTCTGCTCAACGTAACAGCAAATAAACCAGGCTCTAGTACTGTGGGCTTATAAAAGTACTGTTTAAAAAATTGCTCATGACATTTTCCAAATGACTTTTCTTTAACATCCAGTCTCAGTTCACTAACTAAACCATTTCTTCATCTCAAATGCAATTTTCAAAGCAAACTATTCCTGACTAATGGTTCTTAAAGAATCCTCAGAAATGTCAGTACCCTTCATTAACTCAGATCATCAGGGGAAGGCCAGTCTCAAATAAAGGAAATTTCTAAAGTATGGCACAGCTCTAAAATTGCCTCTTTATTACTTTTAAATACTACTTTCATTCATTCAGGTAACAAGCCCTTTTGTAGGCTGAACTTTGAAAATGTAAAGATGGAATGGGGCAAAATCTCCATGCTTAAGGATCCACACACAATCAGAAGAGGCAAGTGGGCCACCTTTCAATTGTACTCAAGGAAAGCATTGAGGCGGAAGTCACCAGCTTGGGGTAGGGGGGCATTTGGGGGAGAATTTACAAAGAGCACTTGCTTAAGCTAGGATGTGGAGGACTTGTAACTTTTCTCAGGCAAACAGAGGAATAGCATGTGCAAGCACTCTGAGTCTGAAGGAGTAGAGAGCATCAGGTAAATGATGGGGGGAGGCGGGGGGAAGCACCCCAAGGCCTGGGTGATGAGCAAGTGACAAAACAGGAGATTTTGTGGGTTCGGGTTCTCTTATGTGCCTTTCATCATTCCCTGATGACTCAGACAGTAAAGGATCTGCCTGCAATGCAGGAGACCTGGTTTCAATCCCTGGTTTTGGAAGATCCCTGGATAAAAAAATGGCAGTCCACTCCAGTATCCTTGCCTGGAAAATCCCATGGAAAGAGGAGCCTGGTGGCTACAGTCCTTGGGGTCACAAAGAGTCAGACTCGACTGAGCAACTAACACTTTCACTTTCACTTTATGTGCCTTGCTAGAGAGTATGGACTTTATCCTAAGGGCCTAAGAGCCACTGCATGGGAAGAGACAAGGTCAAAACTGACTCTTGGAAAGACCGCTGGCAAAAGTGAGAAGAACAGATTGGAGCTGGGAGAGACTGGCATTCTGGGAGTATGGTGGTTTATCTAGAAGTCTTAGCACAGAATACTCCTTCCTACTACAATGTTTGGGTGGGTTGCCTGGCTTAATGAAAACTTAAGGTTTATTTCTAGAGTGAGCACATCAACTGTTGTTGCATTAAGTTATAAAAATCCATGGAGAGTAACTTCTGGTTTTATGGTGGAGCCAACTGAGTCCCAGGGCAAGGAAGCAGTATGCTGCATTGCACAGTTGTGACAGATGAGCCACAACAAGTTACATACTCAGAACTCTAAACACCGAGCCCTTTCTACCCTTTCCACTGCTATAAGATTGCCCTTACTTGTTTGTAAAATGCTGTTTTTATCAAGAGAGCAATTTAACACCTCTTGTTTTTCTGTTTCCTCCCCGCCTCCCATCATTCACCTGATATTCTACTTACCCAGTTAATTTTCACTGTGCATGAAGAAAGTTTTTTTCATACCAAAGGTAAATTTCAGTCTAGCCCTTATCAGCCTGGTGGTTGACTCCTAATTAACTGAAATGAAATGAATGGAGGTTTCTTGTTATTGAGCTTTTAAAGCCCTCTGGATAGATTGGATTACCAAGCATCTGGCAGGAGAAATGTGTTTTACCCTATGATCTGAAATAGACAATGGACAGATGACAGACAGCAAGGGAGGGATCACCGGGTTCTAGAGCTCCAGGCTGGCAGGATGTTTCCCAAATACCTTACTAACTACTGCCCTGATACAGGGTGGGTGGGGAGGTGCTCGAGGTAATTGCATGGTTGGAGTAGGGTCTGAGGTCCACATTCAGGACTTCCTTGTATGTATCTTGGATTTAAATAGCTATGAAACCTCGATGTTAAGATAGGAAAGAGTTACGTCTCCAGGGAGGAGAAGCAACTTTAATACCATGACAGTTCCCATTCACACAAATTTATGGGCTGGTTATGATCTTATGGAAGTCAGAAATATGAGGCGACTCATCATCACATATGCCTTACAAGCTGGTATTGTCCTAAGAAAAAGATAGAAAAAGAGGGAGATGGATGGTAGGAGGTAGAAGAGGAACACATACTATAAGGTTGTGGGGCAGCTTCAAAGAGGAAGAAATAAGGTTAGGGATTAATGCGTCCAAGGTCACTTGGAAGAGCCATCTGCCATTGAACCCACTCTCTTTATGAGACCATTCATCTCCATCCCTCTAGCTTCCACAAGGAGGTACTTTTCTTATTGTGACATTCAAAACCTCTTTCCGAAGTCCACAATAGTTACCCCATGAGAGGAGGAGTTATTTATCTGTAAAATTTGGAAGATAGAGCTTCACCCAACTCCTTCTTCTGTTTCCTTATGGCATGTCCCTACTTGTCTTGGGGAAATATTCACTTCCCCTTTAGGCTGCAAGTTTATCTGGGTGGGTCCCTGAGGTTGGCCTGTATTTTTTTTCAGGCTATCTGTTACTGGGTAAGTCCGTCTAAATCGGAGTGGAATGATGGTGAGCTGACTGCAAATCTTGGCCACTTTCTCCAACTTTTATTAAGAAATGAGTAGATCTCAGAGTCACCATCTCTCTCACTCCACAGCTGTCTCCTGCTGCTGCTGCTGCAGCTGGTAAGTCACTTCAGTCGTGTCCAACTCTGTGCGACCCCATAGATGGCAGCCCATGAGGCTCCCCCATCCCTGGGATTCTCCAGGCAAGAACACTGGAGTGGGTTGCCATTTCTTTCTCCAATGCATGAAAGTGAAAAGTGAAAGTTAATCTAAATACGAGAAAAGGAAATAAATTTATTCACTAGGTGCCCTTGAGACACATAAAATTTTAACCACTACAGTGTCTGACACCTACAATCTTGGAGTCCTACTAAGACATACATGTCACTGAAAATTAGAGAGGGACCAATGTACCCTCCCTCCGAAATAATCAAAAAGTGGGTGAAATGTATGAAATGATGGTTTTCAAGATACTGGAAATCAGGCAAAGAAGGACAGTGCACCATGAGAGATGGGAAATAAAAAAAAGGTAAGGGCTACAATTATCCCTCTCTCTTGAGAGTTCAGTGTAGGGAGAAGGAAACAGGCAGAGTCCCCTGGACTCCTCCCAGCTTCCTAAGTTGAGGAAATGAAGCCAAAAGTCTAGAAAGACCACAGCAATTGGAGAACAGATGATTGGTGAGGAAAAAATAGTGCAGAGAGAGAACCTGGGGATCTGAAAACACTTTCTTAGATTATTTAGCTAAGTATAGATCAATATATGCATGTGAGGAGACTACCTGAGACTGTGGAAAAACCCACTCAAAAGGGTTAGGAGAAATAGGGCCTGACCGCACATGGGCACATTGGGAAACTTTATAGGTCAAAAAAAATAAAAGTCTGATTGTGGGACATAGTGATCTCTAAATTGAGCACTACTTCAGACCCACCTAATAAACCATAAAAGCATGACCCAAAAGTATCACGCTATTTCCAAGTAACATAAGTACATCCAAAACAAAATTCATGAAAATTTATAGGAATATAAAGTTCTCCAGAATTCAACAAGGTAAATATCCATGTCTGGCATCCAGTCACACATGCAAAGCAGCAGGAAAATATAACCCATAATGAGGAGAAAAATCATTCAACTAAAATCCATCCAGAACTGACATAAATGTTAAAGTTAGCAGAAAAGGAAGTTAAAACAGATATTATATTGGTATTCCATATGTTATAAAGTTAACTAGAGATATGGAAGATATTTTTTAAAGTCCCAAATGGTGCTTCTAGAACTAAAAGCTAAAACGCATAAAATGAAAAATATGCTGGCTGGAATGCATGGCAAATTAGAAAATGCAGAAGAGAAAGCTAGTAACCTGATGACATAGTGACAGAAACTCTGCAAAATGAATCACAGAAAGAGAATGTGTCAGAGGGGAAAGAGAAGGGAAAGGAGAAGAGGGGAGGAAAGCATCAAGAACCCTAAATCGCAAATGAGTGGGTCTCTGAAATGCTGGCAGGTATTTGAAGAATAAAGGTCAAAATTTTTCTTTATTTGATTAAACTGTCTATAAGGGCTTCTCAGGGGGCTCAGTGGTAAAGAATCCACCTGCCAATGC
The DNA here is from genome assembly GCA_006410635.1 of Cephalophus harveyi. Taxonomy (NCBI): domain Eukaryota; kingdom Metazoa; phylum Chordata; class Mammalia; order Artiodactyla; family Bovidae; genus Cephalophus; species Cephalophus harveyi. The sequence continues at coordinate 11,495 of SJYT01000205.1, forward strand.
AGGAGATTTGGGTTCAATCCCTGGGTTGGGAAGATCCCCTGGAGAAGGAAACGGCAGCCCACTCCAGTATCCTTGCCTGAAGAATTCCATGGACAGAGGAGCCTGGCAGGCTATAGCTCGGGGGTTACTAAGAGTTGGACATGATCAAGCAACTGAGCACAAGCACTAACACTTTCACTTTCACTTTATGTGCCTTGCTAGAGAGTATGGACTTTATCCTAAGGGCCTAAGAGCCACTGCATGGGAAGAGACAAGGTCAAAACTGACTCTTGGAAAGACCGCTGGCAAAAGTGAGAAGAACAGATTGGAGCTGGGAGAGACTGGCATTCTGGGAGTATGGTGGTTTATCTAGAAGTCTTAGCACAGAATACTCCTTCCTACTACAATGTTTGGGTGGGTTGCCTGGCTTAATGAAAACTTAAGGTTTATTTCTAGAGTGAGCACATCAACTGTTGTTGCATTAAGTTATAAAAATCCATGGAGAGTAACTTCTGGTTTTATGGTGGAGCCAACTGAGTCCCAGGGCAAGGAAGCAGTATGCTGCATTGCACAGTTGTGACAGATGAGCCACAACAAGTTACATACTCAGAACTCTAAACACCGAGCCCTTTCTACCCTTTCCACTGCTATAAGATTGCCCTTACTTGTTTGTAAAATGCTGTTTTTATCAAGAGAGCAATTTAACACCTCTTGTTTTTCTGTTTCCTCCCCGCCTCCCATCATTCACCTGATATTCTACTTACCCAGTTAATTTTCACTGTGCATGAAGAAAGTTTTTTTCATACCAAAGGTAAATTTCAGTCTAGCCCTTATCAGCCTGGTGGTTGACTCCTAATTAACTGAAATGAAATGAATGGAGGTTTCTTGTTATTGAGCTTTTAAAGCCCTCTGGATAGATTGGATTACCAAGCATCTGGCAGGAGAAATGTGTTTTACCCTATGATCTGAAATAGACAATGGACAGATGACAGACAGCAAGGGAGGGATCACCGGGTTCTAGAGCTCCAGGCTGGCAGGATGTTTCCCAAATACCTTACTAACTACTGCCCTGATACAGGGTGGGTGGGGAGGTGCTCGAGGTAATTGCATGGTTGGAGTAGGGTCTGAGGTCCACATTCAGGACTTCCTTGTATGTATCTTGGATTTAAATAGCTATGAAACCTCGATGTTAAGATAGGAAAGAGTTACGTCTCCAGGGAGGAGAAGCAACTTTAATACCATGACAGTTCCCATTCACACAAATTTATGGGCTGGTTATGATCTTATGGAAGTCAGAAATATGAGGCGACTCATCATCACATATGCCTTACAAGCTGGTATTGTCCTAAGAAAAAGATAGAAAAAGAGGGAGATGGATGGTAGGAGGTAGAAGAGGAACACATACTATAAGGTTGTGGGGCAGCTTCAAAGAGGAAGAAATAAGGTTAGGGATTAATGCGTCCAAGGTCACTTGGAAGAGCCATCTGCCATTGAACCCACTCTCTTTATGAGACCATTCATCTCCATCCCTCTAGCTTCCACAAGGAGGTACTTTTCTTATTGTGACATTCAAAACCTCTTTCCGAAGTCCACAATAGTTACCCCATGAGAGGAGGAGTTATTTATCTGTAAAATTTGGAAGATAGAGCTTCACCCAACTCCTTCTTCTGTTTCCTTATGGCATGTCCCTACTTGTCTTGGGGAAATATTCACTTCCCCTTTAGGCTGCAAGTTTATCTGGGTGGGTCCCTGAGGTTGGCCTGTATTTTTTTTCAGGCTATCTGTTACTGGGTAAGTCCGTCTAAATCGGAGTGGAATGATGGTGAGCTGACTGCAAATCTTGGCCACTTTCTCCAACTTTTATTAAGAAATGAGTAGATCTCAGAGTCACCATCTCTCTCACTCCACAGCTGTCTCCTGCTGCTGCTGCTGCAGCTGGTAAGTCACTTCAGTCGTGTCCAACTCTGTGCGACCCCATAGATGGCAGCCCATGAGGCTCCCCCATCCCTGGGATTCTCCAGGCAAGAACACTGGAGTGGGTTGCCATTTCTTTCTCCAATGCATGAAAGTGAAAAGTGAAAGTTAATCTAAATACGAGAAAAGGAAATAAATTTATTCACTAGGTGCCCTTGAGACACATAAAATTTTAACCACTACAGTGTCTGACACCTACAATCTTGGAGTCCTACTAAGACATACATGTCACTGAAAATTAGAGAGGGACCAATGTACCCTCCCTCCGAAATAATCAAAAAGTGGGTGAAATGTATGAAATGATGGTTTTCAAGATACTGGAAATCAGGCAAAGAAGGACAGTGCACCATGAGAGATGGGAAATAAAAAAAAGGTAAGGGCTACAATTATCCCTCTCTCTTGAGAGTTCAGTGTAGGGAGAAGGAAACAGGCAGAGTCCCCTGGACTCCTCCCAGCTTCCTAAGTTGAGGAAATGAAGCCAAAAGTCTAGAAAGACCACAGCAATTGGAGAACAGATGATTGGTGAGGAAAAAATAGTGCAGAGAGAGAACCTGGGGATCTGAAAACACTTTCTTAGATTATTTAGCTAAGTATAGATCAATATATGCATGTGAGGAGACTACCTGAGACTGTGGAAAAACCCACTCAAAAGGGTTAGGAGAAATAGGGCCTGACCGCACATGGGCACATTGGGAAACTTTATAGGTCAAAAAAAATAAAAGTCTGATTGTGGGACATAGTGATCTCTAAATTGAGCACTACTTCAGACCCACCTAATAAACCATAAAAGCATGACCCAAAAGTATCACGCTATTTCCAAGTAACATAAGTACATCCAAAACAAAATTCATGAAAATTTATAGGAATATAAAGTTCTCCAGAATTCAACAAGGTAAATATCCATGTCTGGCATCCAGTCACACATGCAAAGCAGCAGGAAAATATAACCCATAATGAGGAGAAAAATCATTCAACTAAAATCCATCCAGAACTGACATAAATGTTAAAGTTAGCAGAAAAGGAAGTTAAAACAGATATTATATTGGTATTCCATATGTTATAAAGTTAACTAGAGATATGGAAGATATTTTTTAAAGTCCCAAATGGTGCTTCTAGAACTAAAAGCTAAAACGCATAAAATGAAAAATATGCTGGCTGGAATGCATGGCAAATTAGAAAATGCAGAAGAGAAAGCTAGTAACCTGATGACATAGTGACAGAAACTCTGCAAAATGAATCACAGAAAGAGAATGTGTCAGAGGGGAAAGAGAAGGGAAAGGAGAAGAGGGGAGGAAAGCATCAAGAACCCTAAATCGCAAATGAGTGGGTCTCTGAAATGCTGGCAGGTATTTGAAGAATAAAGGTCAAAATTTTTCTTTATTTGATTAAACTGTCTATAAGGGCTTCTCAGGGGGCTCAGTGGTAAAGAATCCACCTGCCAATGCAGGAGATTTGGGTTCAATCCCTGGGTTGGGAAGATCCCCTGGAGAAGGAAACGGCAGCCCACTCCAGTATCCTTGCCTGAAGAATTCCATGGACAGAGGAGCCTGGCAGGCTATAGCTCGGGGGTTACTAAGAGTTGGACATGATCAAGCAACTGAGCACAAGCACCATAAATCTATAAAACCAAGAATTTTAAAGAATCCCAAGTACAAGAAACATGAAGAAAACTATACCATGTATCAAATTTCTCAAAAACAATGATACAGTGAAAAATCTTGGAAGCAACCAAAAGGGAAAAAAAAAAAAAAATGCAAGTTTCGTGTAAATAAGAATAAAGACAAGAACAGCAACAGACGTTTTGCTGGAAAATACAAACATAGAAAGAGTACAGCAACATTTTTAAACGACAATAGGAAAATACTGCTAATTTAGACTTCTATACCCAGAGTATATCTTTTACAAAGGAAGGTGAAATTTAGAATATTTCAGACATACAAAAGCTGAAAAAATTTAACATCAACAGATCTGCATGGCAAGAAAGCTTAAAGTGATTCCTTCAGGTAGAAGGGAAATTATATCAGAGGAATATATGAATCTACATAAAGGAGTGAAGAACACCAGTAAAATCTTTCAAAAGATAAATGATTATTTAAACCAGAGATTTGATAGTCAAAGGACTGATACTGAAACTGGAGCTCCAAAACTTCAGCCATCTGATGTGAGGAGCTGACCCCCTGGAAAAGACCTGATGCTGGGAAAGACTGAAGGCAGGAGGAGAAGGGGACGACAGAGGATGAGATGGCTGGATGGCATCACCGACTCAACAGATATGAGTTTGAGCCAACTCCAGAAGATAGTGAAAGGCAGGGAAGCCTTGTGTGCTGCAGTCCATGGGGTCACAGAATCAGACATGCCTTAGCAGCTGAACAACAGCAAACCAGGGATTAGTGAATCATAGCTCACAGATGATGCGAAGGTCTGAAAATCCTCAAACTTCACATGTTGATATCCTAATGCTCAAAGATGACAGTATTTGTGGGTGGGGTCTTTTGAAAGTACTTAGGTCATGAGGGTAGAACCCTAGTGAATGGAATTAATACATTATAAAAGGGACTCCAGAAAGATCCTTAACTCCTGTCATACAGCAAGAAGTCTATGACCTGGAAACGGCCTTCACCTGACCATACCAGCACCCTATTCTCAGACTTGCAGTCTCCAAAACTAGGAGGAATAAATTTCTGTTGTTTATGAGTCTGTGGTATTTTGTTAAAGCAGCCCAAATTGACTAAGACAGACCAAACCTTCTTGCTCTTTTTTAAATGAAGAACTATTGGAACACAGTTATGCTTATTCATTTATGTACTTTTTATCTAAGGCTTCTTTGAGCTACAGTGGTAGAGGTAACTTGTAATAGAGATCACGTGGTACACAAAGCCTAAAATATTGATTATCTCTTTATAGAAAAAGTTTTCCAATCCCTGGTTTAAACAAAAATAGGAAAAAAAATGCAGTATGATGCTTGAAACATATATAAAATTAAAATATGTGATAGAATAGCTCAAAATTCAGGAGGGAGAAAATGGGAGTATACTGTTGTTAAGGTTCTTCCCTATATGCCAAATGGGACATTGCTTGAAGGGCACAATAAATTAAAGGTGTATGTTATAAATCCTAAGGTGAAAGTGAAAGTGTTAATTACATCCAACTCTTTGCAATTCCCTGGACTATAGCTCACCAAGCTCTCTGTCCACGGAATTCTCCAGGCAAGACTACTGGAGTTCAGATAAAGAAAAATCTTCTTTCAGTCCTGTATTCCTCCTATCAGGAAGGATACACGGACACTGTGCAATACCAGCCTTCCTGATAGGAGGAATACAGACTGAAAGAGGATTTTCTTTATCTGAACTGATAGTCAAAAAAAAAAATCTATCCACAGACTCATCTTTCTTAAATATGAAAAGGGCAAATTCTGTATTATCACTATATAATGTATTCAATCACATTTCTGTGTCTGAGAGCAGATGAAAAGTGGGATGCCTGGGATTCTATATTAATTTCTTTTATTCCTTTTCAAGACACAGCTTCTGTGCTGTATAAGGGTCTCACTGCTCCCTTCTCATTTCTTATTTTTAAGTCAAACTCCTTGTCCTACTCATCACTAGCTCTTCCCTCAAGCTAAACAGTTTCAAAGAAACTGAAGTTTGGCTTTTTTTTTTTTTTTTTTTACTCCTTAAATACTTATCTTTCTCTGGCAGTTAAAAAAAAAAAAAAAAGTGAAGTTAGTATATCCAAGGATAACTTCATATACCTACTGCTATATCTGATTCTGACTGCTAATCCCATACGGTCATTGAAATAATCAGAACTCTTTGACTGCAAGTGACAGAAATCCAACCCAAATGAGTTTATGCCAAAAGGGAAAAGTATTACAACTGCAAAAAAGGAAAAGGGTGGTAAGCTTCTCTCTTTTGCCCTGTGTGTGTGTGGGTATGTGTTACTCATCTCTGCATCTCTCTGTGCTGTGGCTTATTCTTCCCCATTATATATAGGATTTTTTCCTGCAAGCCTGTGAATGTAGCTGTAAGCAACCCCAGACTTATTTCCATGGCCAGAAAGCAAGAAAGATTACTGTCTACCTCCAATTCAAGAGATGTTCAGAAAGAACTCTGATTTCTATATCCCAAGCCTGAGGTGTAATGATTTTTGTGACAGCACTTAGATTTTGATGTGGGACATATTAATCTCAAATATTTCAACATGCTTTTAAAAATAGAAATCTATCTAAGCGATATCTAGATGATGATAATCTGTTTTAGAAAATGACATTCTCGTGGTTGTAGGAAAGGTGAAAAAAGCTTGACTAAAATCACATAGTTTGCATGAGGAAGGAGCTATTTAAAATAAGCTAGAAGGAGGAGGAGGAGATATGCTCCCATGTGTAAAATAGATAGCTGGTGGGCTTCCCAGGTAGCTCAGTGGTAAAGAATCTTCTTGCCAGTGTAGGAGATGCAGAAGACTCGGGCTAGATCCCTTAGTTGGGAAGATCCCCTGGAGAAGGAAATGGCAACCCACTCCAGTATTCTTGCCTGGAAAATCCCATGGACAGGGGAGCCTGGTGGGCTATAGTGCATGGGGTCTCAGGCACTACTGAGAGTTAGCTGCAAAGCAACTTTGTCGCAAAGAGTGGGACACCACCAAGCACGCAGCGTGAACACGAGTGGGCACCTATTGTATAGCGTGCAGAGAGCTCAGCTCAGTGCTCTGTGATGACCTAGAGGGTGGTTTGGGGGCGGATGGGAAGGGGATTCAAGAGGGATGCATATATGTATGCATCTAGCTGATTTACTTCGTTGTACAGCAGAAACTAACACATCATTGTAAAGCAACTATACCCCAATTAGAAAGAAAAGAAGGGGAAGATGAAGAGGGGAGAAGGGAAAAGGTTAGGACACATAAAACCACTCAATGAATAGTCGGAAATCTGGACCAGTCTGCTACAATCATCCATCTGACAGTTCAGATTTGCTTATTCAACTTACAGTTCACCATCAAGTAATTGTGAAAAAAAAAGAAAGTGAAAGTGTTAGTCACTCAGTCATGTCTGACTGTGACACCGTGGACTGTAGCCCACCAGGCCCCTCTGTCCATGGAATTCTCCAGGCAAGAATCCTGGAGTGGGTAGCCTTTCCCTTCTCCAGGGCATCTTCCCAATCCAGGCATCAAACCCAGGTCTCCCGCATCACAGGCGGATTCTTTACCATCTGAGCCCCCAGGGAAGCCCAAGTAATGGTCGGTGTCTTAACTGCACGATCCAAAGAAATCGCTAAACCACGAGCACTCAAACGTGACCTAGAGACTGAACAAGTTTTGTTTGACCTGCTGCTGCTGCTGCTGCTAAGTCACTTCAGTCGTGTCCGACTCTGTGCGACCCCATAGACGGCAGTCCACTAGGCTCCCCTGTCCCTGGGATTCTCCAGGCAAGAACACTGGAGTGGGTTGCCAGTTCCTTCTCCTACAGATCAGAATTTTCTTCCTAACGTATTTAAGTTAAAACGTTAAAAATATCAAGAATTTTGATAGAAATAATAAGTAGACTTTATGTTTCAAGTAAAATAGCCCCTACATAAACCTCTGTGCTCCCTCAGTACTTCGCAAATGTTAGAATCCTGTGCCTTCTGCCTTCTTTCACTTTATAACTTCAAAGAGGAAAATAGCTTCTCTCTTATTTGCCTTTACGTTTCAAAACTTTGAGGTCTGAACAGCAATTTTCCAATACATGCTTTCACCTAGAATACAAATCTATAAAATGTTTTTAGAGTGGTGGATCTGGACTTTGTCCTCTATCTATCTCAGTCATGGGAGGAATGCTGTTAGGGGATGAGAGGAAGATGTGCTTTGTGTTTGAAAACTGCACAAGAAACCCCAAGTCAGCAAACAACACGTTCTGCCCTACAATCCTCTAATGCGTCCTTCAACCTCTTATCCAGAGTGAGCTCTCCCTTCCGCAGGCAGTATATTCAGTAGATGCTGTCCCGTCACCACAAAAACTGAAACAAAATAAATAATTTTAAAAATGGTACTCCCCTGGTTTGGAGTCAAATGCTAAGGATTGGGGGGGGCGCGGGGGTGGGCGGGGGCGGGCAAAGTCACTTCAGTCGTGTCCGACTCTTTGCCACCCCATGGACTGCAGTCTGCCAGGCTCCTCTGTCCATGGGGATTCTCCAGGCAAGAATATTGCAGTGGGGTGCCAGGCCCTCCTCCAGGGCATCTTCCTGACCCAGGGATCAAACCCGCATCTCTTACGTCTCCCACATTGGCAGGTGGGTTCTTTACCACTAGTGCCACCTGGGAAGCCCCCTAGGAACCTTCGTAGTTTCTATAAACAATGTCAGCAGGAAGGAGCTAAAGACATCCCCTTCATAAACACCTGCTATCTCCTCCAGCACAAACTACCTCAATAAGGCTTATTCTTAAAAATTTTCTTATGTGTAAAAATCTGTTTCTTATAGAAAGCTGAAATTTAAAATGCAAAAAGGACATTTCAAGAGATAACTCCAGTTTTTTCATTAGACATTACATCACAAGTATTTTTCATGCAACTAAATTTTTGAAAACATGGTTATATTGTCTGCAAACTACAATGCAGTCATGTTAATGGGCCATAATTTACTTAATCACTAGTTAGTATGTTTCCATGTTTTTTTCCCCATTATAAATAAGACTATTAAATGTCTGTATCCATAAATCTTTTTCTACAGCTTTTATTATTACCTTGAAATTAATCCCCAGAAATAGAATTACTGGATCAATGGGGATAAATCATTTTTAAAACTCTTGGTACACATTGTCAAATTCTTTCTCAGCAAAACTTCATTAATTTCCACTCTTCCTAGCAGAATCTGAGAATGATCATTTCCTCTCATCTTCTCCATCAATAGTATCATCTTGTGAACAAATATTTTAAACAACAAATTTAAGTAAGTTTTCTAAAATAGAAATTTTAAATGGATTCATTGTTCACTCACCAGATGGCTTAATTTGCACTGTGACTAGCATCCAAGTAGCTGATGCTTCTTTTAAATGAAGACATTCTTACCAACAACCTACATGTCTATCATAAAAGGGATGGTTAAATAAATTTTGGTACATCTATACTATGGGATAATACATAAGCAATAAAATAATTGAGGGATATCCATGTTCCTTTTTCTTTAAATTACATACGTTACTATATGTGTATATGTATGTTCTGTGTGTATATATATATATATATGTTCCATATATATACATGCATATGTACTTAGTCACTCAATGATGTCTGACTCTTTTGTGACCTCATAGTCCACCAGGCTCCTCTGTCCGTGGGATTTTCCAGGCAAGAATACTGGAGTGGGTTGTCCTTTCCTTCTCCAGAGGATCTTCCCAACCCAGGGATCGAACTCCTCCATTGCAGGTGGATTTTTTGCCACCAGGGAAGTCCCCACAAGCTAATATATCTCAGTAAAAGCCACTGAATGCCAGCATACAAGATGCAGGGAACTGACATTTCCCAGAATTTGACAGTGAACCTGTAAAAAGTCTTAGCCTTTGAGTTATGAAAACTTGTATACTCTCAAGTAAAGGAAAACTTACTTTCACTTCTAAAAACATTTCTACATGCCATAACAATTAGATGTATAGCTTAATATTTCTTCTATTGATCCAAAAGTTAAGTGGGTATGCCCCAGGCTGGGTCCCTGGATTAGTTTAGAAGGTGCTTGGAGAAGGTGCTTGGAGAAGGGAGCATTGTCTCCCTAGGCTTTTCCATTTCAAGGAGGAATGAACCCCTTACCTTAGGTACCTTTTTGTCACAAGAAACTAGAGGCAAGAAATTCTCAAACTCCTGGAGAAAGGCTATTTGCAAACCAAAGATCTGTAGTCTCTTCTTTCAGGAGAGATTGGAGACAACTGCCTTCTCCTTTTATTAAAAAAGTTAACATTTTTTAGATTATTATTCATGCAGCTGTGCTGAGTCTTATTCAGCATCTTTGATCTTTGTTGTGACATGTGGAATCTCTGGTTGTCACATGTGAATGCTTAGTTGCATCATGTGGGATGTAGTTCCCTGACCAGAGATTGAACCCAGGCCCCCTGCACTGGGAGTGTGGAGTCTTAGCCACCGGACCACCAGGGAAGTCCCTGCCTTCTTCTCTTTTCTAAGAAGAGAAAATTATTTTCCTCATTCCTCAACTATAGGGTATCCAGCTACTTGCATTAGACAGTTGATGTGGCTCTCTTCTCACCACCCCATGAGCCAAAATTAGGGCAAAGAGGAAGCTAGCACACTTATTCACTTGTTTTTTAGTCACTAAGTCATGTCCAACTCTTTGTGACCACGTGGGCTGCAGCACACCAGGCTTCCCTGTCCTTCACCATCTCCCAGAGTTTGCTAAAACTCATGTCCATTGAGTTGGTGATGCCATCCAACCATCTCATCCTCTGCCATCCGCTTCTCCTCCTGCCTTCAATCTTTCCCAGCATTAGGGTCAAGTCCAATGAATCAGTTCTTTGCATCAGGTGGCCAAAGTGTGGGAGCATCAATATTCACTATGACACATTTAATAAGGAAAATGTGTCTCATATAGAACACCTCTTGTGCACAGGCAGCCTAAAATTAATGAACATGAATATTAAAAATCGAACACAAGGCCCACAAGAACTTCCATGTGGCCATTACTTGTCTTCATCTGTGTATTTCGCGTTTATCATTGTCTCTCCCCCATAGTTGCCAGCGGTCAGTGCGTTCATTTCCCCCAACCATCCTCTCCTCACTCCAGGCACTCACTTCTACCTTTCACAAGCCTCATTCATGTTTACTGTTTCATATGTTGTCCCAATCGTGACATATGGCTGCTCATTAAGATATTGTTATTTTCCAGAAGGGATCACTTTTCCATAATGATGCAGAACCTTTGTAATTTAATTATAGGCAGGTGAGATTGTAAGTCAGCTGACCAGGAAGATCTGTGAAAGAGGCATGAAATCATAAATTCCCAGTCACACCTCCTTGTACTAGCTTGTAGGTGTGAAAAAAAGATGCAGATGGTATTAAAAGAACATGTAGGAGATGGAGGTTAGTGAGCTATGATGCCCTATCCATGTTCATTATTCTTCAACTTAATATATTCATGGAAATTCTCACACCTACTTAACATATTCATGAAACTTCTAGTATTCACTTAAAATATTCATGAAACTTGCTTATTTCAGTCCCACGATGGTCACAACAGTTATTACAAATAGACAAGGTGGGAAAAATAATCTGAAGCCACAGTGTGTTTGCATCTCTCAATAGTATTAGCATCTGGCCAGGGGCAGAAACTGTATCTAATGAATTGTGACTTCTGAAAATATCTGATACTACACTTCAACAGAATGAAGTTTTACAAGATTAAATATTTGTTGAATCAAGTCATTTCAGCTGGAGGGGGGGGGCGGAAAGTGAGACTAATAGAGGATAAATTGTGAATAATGTCAATTAAAAAAATTACTCTTTGCCCAAAAGAAAGTTATCACAAGGCTGGTAAGTGTGGGAGGAAATAATTACAAACACATAGTTAGTGCTTATATAAATTGGTTCATCCTCTCTGGAGGTCAATTGGAGAATATTTATTAAAATTTTACTATACCCACCATTTGACCCAGCAATTCAGCTTCTGAAAATCCATTCTACAAATAAATGTATGCATATACAAAAAATAATGTGCACAGATGTTTGCTGCATTATTTTTAAAAACAAAGAAAATAGCCTATAAGTCTATTAATAGGAAACGGATTAATAAACTAAATAGAAAACTAACAACAATATTACTTTTATTTATTTGGCATATCATGCAGCTATTACCATGCCATTCAGTTCAATTCAATTCAGTCACAGTTGTGTCAGACTCTTTGTGACCCCATGAACCACAGCACGCCAGGCCTCCCTGTCCATCACCAACTGTCAGAGTCTACCCAAACCCATGTCTGTTGAGTCTGTGATGCCATCCAGCCATCTCATCCTCTGTCATCCCCTTCTCCTCCTGCCCTCAATCCCTCCCAGCATCAGGGTCTTTTCAAATGAGTCAGTTCTTCGCTTCAGGTGGCCAAAGTTTTGGAGTTTCAGCTTCAACATCAGTCCTAACAATGAACACCCAAGACTGATCTCCTTTAGGATGGACTGGCTGGATGTCTTTGCAGTCCAAGGGACTCTCAAGAGTCTTCTCCAACACCACAGTTCAAAAGCATCAATTCTTCGGCGCTCAGCCTTCTTCACAGTCCAACTCTCACATCCATACATGACCACAGGAAAAACCATAGCCTTGACTAGACGGACCTTAGTCGGCAAAGTAATGTCTCTGCTTTTGAATATGCTGTCTAGGTGGGTCATAGCTTTCCTTCCAAGGAGTAAGTGTCTTTTAATTTCATGGCTGCAGTCACCATCTGCAGGGATTTTGGAGCCCAAAAAATAAAGTCTGACACTGTTTCCACGATTTCCTCATCTATTTCCCATGAAGTGATGGGACCAGATGCCGTGATCTTCATTTTCTGAATGTTGAGCTTTAAGCCAACTTTTTCACTCTCCTCTTTCACTTTCATCAGGAGGCTCTTTAGTTCTTCTTCACTTTCTGCCATAAGGGTGATATCATCTGCATATCTGAGGTTATTGATATTTCTCCCAGCAATCTTGATTCCAGCCTGTGCTTCTTCCAGCCCAGCATTTCTCATGATGTACTCTGCATAGAAGTTAAATAAGCAGGGTGACAATATACAGCCTTGATGTACTCCTTTTCCTATTTGGAACCAGTCTGTTGTTCCATGTCCAGTTCTAACTGTTGCTTCCTGAGCTGCATACAGGTTTCTCAAGAGGCAGGTCAGGTGGTCTGGTATTCCCATCTCTATCAGAATTTTCCACAGTTTATTGTGATCCACACAAAAGCTTTGGTATAGTCAATAAAGCAGAAATACATGTTTTTCTGATACTTTTTTGCTTTTCCGATTTTCCAGCAGATGTTGGCAATTTGATCTCTGGTTCCTCTGTCTTTTCTAAAACCAGCTTGAACATCTGGAAGTTCACAGTTCACGTATTGCTAAAGCCTGGCTTGGAGAATTTTGAACATTGCTTTACTGGCATGTGAGATGAGTGCAATTGTGTGGTAGTTTGAGCATTCCTTGGCATTGCCTTTCTTTGGGATTGGAATGAAAACTGACCTTTTCCAGTCCTTTGGCCCCTGCTGAGTTTTCCAAATTTGCTGGCATATTGAGTGCAGCACTTTCACAGCATCATCTTTCAGGATTTGAAACAGCTCAACTGGAATTCCATCACCTCCCCTAGCTTTGTTTGTAGTGATGCTTCCTAAGGCCCACTTGACTTTACATTCCAGGATGTCTGGCTCTGGGTGAGTGTGAGTGATCACACCATCGTGATTATCTAGGTCGTGAAGACCATGCCATTGACATGAAGCAAATGTAGAAGATTTATATGTGTTGACATGGAAAGGTCTTCAAGATAAACTAGCATTTGTGGAAAGTTTGATTAGGATACAGAACAAGAGATATAGAATAATATGTGTATCTTACTGTGTAAAAGTAAACAGAGAGAGAGAGAGCTCAAACATTTCCTGAAAGAATAGGCAAAAGACAGCTGATAGTAGTTAAGGATCTAGATGACAGAGACCAACACCATTCTCCACTCACTGTTGGAATTTTTGTTCTTTGTGTTGTTTTATCATAATTAAGAAGTTAAGAACAGAAGAAGAAATAAGTTATAGAATTACAATGGTAGAAGTGGCTGCTGCTGCTGCTAAGTTGCTTCAGTCGTGTCCGACTCTGTGCGACCCCAGAGATGGCAGCCCACCAGGCTGCCCCATCTCTGGGATTCTCCAGGCAAGAACACTGGAGTGGGTTGCCATTTCCTCCAATGCATGAAAGTGAAAAGTGAAAGTGAAGTCGCTCAGTCGAGTCCGACTCCTAGCGACCCCATGGCCTGCAGCCTACCAGGCTCCTCCGTCCATGGGATTTTCCAGGCAAGAGTACTGGAGTGGGGTGCCATCGCCTTCTCTGGGTAGAAGTGGCATTAGTGGTCATTAGCACAGAAAGAAGTGATAAGTTGCTCAAGGGTACACAGCTGTTTACAGTAGAACTTCAACCTGGACCAGGTCCTTGGAATCCTAGTTTGGATCCCTAACCAAGTTTCTCTAACAACATACATAGTAGCTGGCTTCTCAAGTGGCACAAATGGTAAAAAACCTGCCCGCCAATGCACAGAATGTAAGAGATGCCTGTTCCATCCCTGAGTCAGGAAGATCCCCTGGAGGAGGGGATGGCAACCCACTCCAATATTCTTGCCTAGAGAATCCCCATGGACAGAGGAGCCTGGGGGGCTACAGGCCAGTGGGTCGCAGAGAGTCAGGCACAGCTGAAGCGACTTAGCACACAAATGCATACAAGGTGATATTTAAAACCCAGCTTCTTGGGACTTCCCTGGTGGTCTAGCAGCTAAGACTCCTCGCTTGGTTGGATTCCAACCTGTTTACCCAGCTCCCAGATTCTTCTTATTGATACTATCAATACTTTTATTCTACTCCTTAAGGCTATGAATATGCTGACAGAACTTGATTCAAAGTTTTGTTAATTGTGACAATAGGACTTCCCTAGCAACTCAGTGGTAAAGAATCCACCTGCAAAGCAGGAGACTCGGGGTTCAATCCCTGGGTCAGGAAGATCCCCTGGAAAAGGAAATGGCAACCCACTCCAGTATTCTTGCTGAGAAATCCCATGGACAGAGAAGCCTAGTGGACTTCAGTCCATGGGGTCATCAAAGAGTTGGGCACGACTTAGAGACTAAACAACAATTGCTATAACTTGTCAATTAGCTATTACCAATGAATCAGTGGTATTATTCCTTTATATATTGACATCCCACTCAAAAATCATACATTTCCTTCCCCAACTATAGCATCTATCTCTTTCACCACCACGCTCTATTTCATCTGTAATTCCTGAGCCGGAATCTTCTTTCATAGCATTGCTTGCCAACATTCAAGCCCTGGCTCTCTGCAGAAAAATAAATCCTAAAAACACTTCGGATTCCAAATCTGATTCTGCCTGTCCATAGTTACTTCTCCTCTTTTAGAAGGTATTGCAAAAATCACAAAGTAAAAAGCTTAGTGCTAGAAGCTAATTACTGTACATCTGCAACTGTCTTACTATATTCAGCAACTTACACTTACAACTCAATTCATTTATAATTGGGCTCCACATAGCTCCCGGTGATAGCTATTTTAGTTTCAAGACTTAAAATTCAACTCAACAGTTATGTTCATCATTAACATTATGAAAATGCCCGGCTCCAACTATACATCCTAACAAAGAGCCAGTGGGAGCCAAGGTTTCAGCTTTTCAAACCTACATTTTTCTCTTTTCCATCTTTGGGGATAGAATCATGCTGTATATATATCTTAGGTTTATTTCCATGAAGATATTTAAAAGGTAAAAATATTTCTAAATGGTTACATTTATGTTTTGCCTAGCATATATAGCTCTTATCCTAAAGAGAGAGAGAAATAATGAAATTCTCATGAAAGTTGCATAATTATCTAGTTTGTCTTATTGAGATGTAATTAACATACTATACACAATACATATGTACAGAGTAAAATTTAATACATTTTGTCATATATGTACATACCTGTGAAACCATCACCACAGTCAAAATAAGCATATTCATTACCCACAGTGAACTCAATGCACCTTTGTAATCTTAGCATTACATGGTAGAATGTAATCTACCATTCTCCATTTCAGACAATCACTGATCTGCTTTCTGTCTCTAACATTAGATCAGATTGCATTATTTAGAATTTATTTAAATGGAATCACACACATTGTGTACTCTTTTTTCACTTAGCTTAATTATTTTGGGATTCATCCATGTTGTTATGCATATAAATAGTAGTAATAACACAAATAAAGCTTCTTTGAATGGTTAAGTATAAATCTGTGTATGGATGTATGCTTTTATTTCTCTTGAGTGGAATGAGTGAATTATGGTAGCCCTATGTACAACTTTTTGTTATACATTTTACATCACCACCAGCCACAAACTGATGAGTAGATGTATGAGTCCCAGTTACCCCACACTCCTGCCAACATTTGATATGACCAGTCTTTTTAATTTTAGCCATTCTAAATGGCATGCTGGGTTAACTCACTATAGTTTTCATTTGGCTTTCCCTAAGTACCAACAACTTTGATATTTTCATATGTTTATTAATTATCTGTATATCTTCTTTGGTAAAGTGTCCGCTAAAAGTTTTTATCCATTTTTTTTGTTGTTGTTGCCTCATTTGTTCTATCATTATTGAGTGTTGAATGTACTTTACATATTTTGGATAAAATTTCTTTATTAGATCTACGATTTGCAAATGTCTTTTTCCAATCTATAGCTAGTCTTTTCACTCTCTTAACTGAGTCTTGCAAGAAAACAAGGCTGGTTTAATGGAAAGAGAGAGAAGAGAGAAGACAAGTTATCTGCATTATATATCCCACAGCCATAGAATAATGAGGATATATTATGAGCAATTTTATGCAAACTAATTTGACTACTTAGATAAAATGGACGAATTTCTTAAAAACACAACTTGCCAAACTAAAATAAGAAAAAATAGAAAATCTTAATAACTGTATTAATACTTATACAGTTGTACAATACTGTACAATAACTGTACAAATGCTTTTACAGTTCAGAAAATATCCTCTTCCCAACTCATTTTATTAAGTTACTGTAATCCTGATAAAAAATATTTGAGGATATTTTTTAAAAATCCCTCATTAAACCAAAATTGAAAAAGACACATATACCCCAGTGTTCACTGCCACACTATTTACAATAGCTAGAACATGGAAGCAACCTAGATGTCCATCAACAGATGAATAGATAAAGAAACTGTGGTACATATATATAATGGAATTCTACTCAGCCATAGAAGGGAGCACATTTGAGTCAGTTCTAATGAAGTGGATGAACCTAGAGCCTATTGTACAGAGTGAAGTAAGTTAGAAAGAGAAACAAATATTGCATATTGAAGCATATATATGGAATCTAGAAAGATGGTACTGATGAACTTATTTTCAGGGCAGCAGTGGAGAAGCAGACATAGAGAACAGATCTATGGACACGGGAAGGGGAGGAGGGAGAGATGTAGGAGAGAGTAACATGGAAATCTACAAAATGTTTCTAAAATAGATAGCCAGTGGAATTTGCTGTATGACTCAGGGGACTCAAACAGGGGCTCTGTGACAATCTAGAAGGATGGGATGGGGAGGGAGATGGGAGGGAAGGTTGGGAGGGAGGGGACATTGGTGTACCTCTGGTTGATTCTTGTTGATGTGTGACAGAAAACCACAAAATTCTGTAAAGAAATTATCCTTCAATTAAAAAAGAAATAAAGTGGCAAAAATAAAAAATCCCTCATTAATATAGGCACAAAAATACTGAACAATATAACGGCAAATGAAATCTAGCAATATACAAAAAGAATAATATATCATGACCAAGTGAGACTTACCCTGCAAATTTGGACAGAGATTACAGAAAGATGCTAAAGAAGTCAGAAATATTTAGGAAAATTAATTTTATTCATGAATTGGAAGAGTCAATATTATAAAGTTGCTAAGTCTGTCCAATTTCATCTAGTCAAAATTTCAGCAAATAAATAGAATAAAGGGAAAAATATGATCACAGTAATAGGTGCAGAAAAAACATTCGACATAAATCAACACTCATTCATATTAAAGAGTATCTTTCAGCAAAGAAAAGATAAAGGAATTAAAAAGTATCTTTCGGGAAAGAAAAGATAGAAGAATATTTTTTTCAATTTCATAAAGAATATCTACAGAAATTCTTCAATAACATCACACTTAATGATGCAATGTTAACTATCATTCTACAGTTGAGAATAGGACATGTTGATCCATTTTCAGCATTTCTACTGAACATCATTGTCCTAGAGATTCTAGCCAGTACAATAAGTCAAGATAAAAATATAAAAGGTATGAAGATTGAAAGTGAAAGTCACTCAGTCATGTCTGACTCTCTACAACCTCATGGACTATACAGTCCATGGAATTCTCTGGGCCAGAATACTAGAATCTGTAGCCTTTCCCTTCTCCAGAGGATATTCCCAACCCAGGGCTCAAACCCAGGTATCCCACATTGCAGGCCGATTCTTTACCAGCTGAGCCACAAGGGAAGCCCAAGAATACTGGAGTGAGTAGTCTATCCCTTCTCCAGGAATAAGTAAAGCTGTCTTTATAATAGACAATATGATTCCTTACAGGGGAATACCATAGCTACCCTCCCCCAAACCTACTGCTTAGCAAAGACACAAGATACAAGTTCAATATCCAAACATCAATTGCATTTATATAGCAGGAAAAATAACTGAAAAATGAAGATTAAAAAACAATACCACTTACAATAGCATTAAAAAATATAATATATTTGGAATATATTTGACAAAAATGTGTGAGATCTCTATTCTGTGGAGGATAAAACATTATAGACATATGCTACAGAAGACAAATAAATTTTGGAAAAAAATGATTTTATTCATGAATAGGAAGATTCAATATTACGTAGTTGCCAAGTCTGTCTGAATTCATCTAGTCAAAATCTCAGCAGGCATGGCAAGACTAACATTTCTAAATGTTATCTAGAAATACAAAGGACTTTGAATAAACAAAAAAATTTTGAAAATGAATAAGGATGGAATAATTATACAACCTGATTTCAAGATTTACTGGAAAGCTACAGTAATCAAGTCAGTGTGGTATATGTGAAGAGCACACAGGTAGATAAAGAAAACAGACCAAAGATAGATTCATATATACACAATTAACTTATTTTCAACAATGCTTCCAAGGTATTTCCATAGGAAAATTACATTCTGTTTAACAAATATTACTGGAAAACCTAGATATCAACATAATACAGACTGATTTTTGACATTTAGCTCACATAAGAGGCAAAAATGTATTCAAGATGAATCACAGATCTAAGCATAAAAGATAAAACTATAAAACTGCTAGAGAAAGATGATGGAAAACATCTCCATATCCTTAGTGTAAGGCAAGTTACCTACAATGTACAAAGCATCAGTCATGAAAGAAAAACTTGGTAAACTGAATTTCATCCAAATTCAAAACATTTGTTCTTCAAAAGACACTATTAAGATAATGAAAGATAGCCACAGATTGGGGGAAAAAAAGCCATAATCATATATTAAACAAAAAATGAAATTCAGAATATGTAAAGAACTCCTATAATTCAATGTTTTGAAAGTCAGACAAATTAAAGAGTGGGCAAAAGAGTCAAGCAAGTGTTCCTCAAAGAAGATATATGACTGTCCCAGAAAGACATGAAAAGACACTTAACATCATTAGTTATCAGAAAAATACAAAGTGAAACCACAATGAGATATCACATTACAGTCACTAGAATAATTAGAAAGATCAACAGTGCAAAATATTGGTGAGGATATGGAGCCACTGTAACTCTCCTAGGCTGCTTGCTGGTGGGAATGCAAAAGAGATGCAGCCCCTTTATAAAATAATTTCATTTATCATACGCTTGCCATATGACCTAGCGATTGGAGTTCTAGGTATATACTCAAAAGAAATGAAAACATGTGTTCACACAAAATAATGCTCATAAAAACTTTATTCATAATAGTCCCAAATTAGAAAAAATCCAAAACATCAATAAGTAAATGAATTTTAGAAGCATGGTAAATTCATGCAATAGACTGAGTAATGAAACAAAACCAAAATAATCCCCATGGCATCATGAATGAGTCTCACAAACATTATGGTGAGTGAACAAAGCTAGACAAAAAAAGAGTGGCTACATGATTTCAGTTACATGAAATCCCAGAACAGGCAAAACTAACCCGTGTTAGTAGAAATCAGAACCTTGTTTGAGGGGAGAAAGAGTAGAGGGTGGGGAGATTGAATGTACAGAGGACTTTCCTAGGTGATAAAAATCTTGTTTGGGGTGGTGGCTATACCAATGTATTCATTTGTGAAAACTCATTTAACTGTGTACTTAAGATCTGGCACATCACCTTATGTAAATCATATCTCAGACATATTTTTAAGGGTGCCAATCTATGGGTAGATAGAAAGACTTTTTAAGCAGGAGGACAGCTTTTGCAAAGGCTCAGAAGGAACAAAAAAAAGTACTGCAAAGTGGTTTATAAATTACTTGCTGGATATTTAATGGTCAATGTTAATCCTCTCTACCATGTGTGTTTTAATCCTTTCTAATCTGACCCTGTGAGAGAGAGAGCCACTCAATAGAGGCTCTCTGCAGGCTCACCATATACCTATATGGTGTGGGATAGCATAAATGTTTAGGAGTTGGGCTCTGGAACCATGAAGCGTGGATTCAAATCCCAGCAACATCTCCCCTCTAGTTAAGTAGCTGTGAAAGTCTGCAAATATTTGATCTCTCTATATCTCTATTTTCATTTCTCTAAACTGGAGATGATGAGAGTACTTCCCTTCTAAGTTTGCAGGGATTACATGGGTTAATATATGCAAAATATTTAGTGCCCATCATATAAAAAATACTAATTAATACTGATGACAGAGGTTCTGCCTCTCTTACTCACCATCACTTCCTGATACTCAGTAGATTCACAATTGATATTTACTAGTTGGCAATAAAAAGAAAAGAGGTCTGATTGTTAGATCTAGAAAACAAACAAGTGACCAAGACTCTTCCCCAGCCCCTGGGCTAGAAAAGGATCCGTTTCTAGTTCTGGCATTTTGCAGGCAGATGGGAGCTCCTCAACAACACCCCTAGTAGCACATTCACCGGAATCTTCCCTTTTGTGCAGCTAGGGAGTAAAGCTAGTTCATCCTAAGTGAAGTCGCTCAGTCGTATCCGACTCTTTGTGACCCCATGGACTGTAGCCTACCAGGCTGCTCCGTCCATGGGATTTTCCAGGCAAGAGTACTGGAGTGGGTTGCCATTTCCTTCTCCAAGTTCATCCTAAGGTCCATGTGGAAAATAGAGGGACAAATAAGTTTAACCTCAGCAAATTTATCATGCTCACCCAACAACAATGAATAATACTTGGAAATTAAAACATGTTCCTGTACAAATCTCATTGGCCATGACAAAATTATTTTTATTCATTTATTCAAAATAATATAGCATAAATCACACACTCACTGTGGCCTCTACCTCTTGCAGGCTTCCCTGGTGGTTCAGACAGTAAAGAGTGTGCCTGCAATGCAGGAGATCCAGGTTCGGTCCCAGGGTCAGGAAGATCCCCTGGAGAGGGAAATGGCAACCCACTCCAGTATCCTTGTCTGGAGAATCCCATGGACAGAGGAGCCTGAAAAGCTACAGTCCACGGCGTCACAAAGAGGACACGGCTTTGCAACTAAACTACCACCAACACTACCCCTCTTCTTAGGTAATAGGGTTAATCATAAACAGTATTTTCCAAGAAAATTCTCCATGTGTATAAGTTGCCCCATGGGCTCATCATAAGTCCTCAAACCATTGTGCTAGCCTGCTTCTCAGAGCCTGATCCCTAGGGAACCAGTCTCCTGACTCAGAAACTGTCACAGTCTAAAATTCACTAACCTATTCAAACCACCTGTCTGCAGGAATGGAAAACTCAGACTCAGAGAGGGGAAGAGACTTGTCCAAGGCCACACAGGTTATTGTTCATTCAACCAACAGAGATGTCAAGTAAACGTGTGTAGTGTGACAACAACAGTAAGTCCCCTACTTGTGGATGCATTCTGTTCCAAGAGTGTGTTCATAAGGGCAGTTGTTAATAAGTCCAACAAAGTTAGCCTAGGTACCCAACTAACACAATCGGCTAACACTAACTAACTAGTTAACTAATTGGCTAACACTATATAGTATAGTTCTGGAGAAGGAAATGGCAACCCACTCCAGTACTCTTGCCTGGAAAATCCCACGGACAGAGGAGCACGGTGGGCTACAGTCTACTGGGTCGCAAAGAGTCGAACACAACTGAGCAACTTCACTTTCACTTTCATATAATATAGTACTGTAGTAGGTTTGTAATGCTTTCACACAGTTCAGTTCAGTTCAGTTCAGTTCAGTTCAGTCACTCAGTCGTGTCCGACTCTTTGCGACCCCATGAATTGCAGCACACCAGGCCTCCCTGTCCGTCACCAACTCCCGGAGTTCACTCAGACTCACACCCATCGAGTCAGTGATGCCATCCAGCCATCTCATCCTCGGTCGTCCCCTTCTCCTCCTGCCCCCAATCCCTCCCAGCATCAGGGTCTTTTCCAATGAGTCAACTCTTCGCATGAGGTGACCAAAGTATTGGAGTTTCAGCTTTAGCATCAGTCCTTCCAGTGAACACCCAGAACTGATCTCCTTTAGGATGGACTGGTTGGATCTTCTTGCAGTCCAAGGGACTCTCAAGTGTCTTCTCCAACACCATAGTTCAAAAGCATCAATTTTTTGGCGCTCAGCCTTCTTTCACACAGTAATACATTAAAAAAACAAGCAATTGCAAAAAAATAAAGAAAACATTTTTAATCTTACAGTACCCTACCTTGAAAAGTACAGTAGCACAGTCCAACATCTGGCTTATAGGGGCTGGCATCAAGTGAACAGGCAAGAAGAGTTACCGATTGGAGGCGGTGAAAGATGGGAGAGCTGAAGGATCGTCAGCAACAGAGACGGCAGGCAAGCTGCAATTTCGCTTGTGCCTGACATTGATAGAACCCATGTTTGAGTCTTTGAAAGTTCACAACTTAAACGTCTGTGTGTAGAGGACTTAGTGTATATGCCTTGTATTGGACACACTCTGGAGCTCCAGGAAAATGAGAATTAGTCAGAGTCTAAGGTGCCAGCCTTCCTTCTTGGGCTCCCATCCTCCTTTTCACAGTGACTCAAAGGAAGAGAAGCAGAAAAGATGTGTCTGTAAGAAGACCAGGAGGAGTTTGGAGTGAATTAAATTGAAGATAATTTGGTAAACTCCCTAAGTCATTTTTATGATGGGCTGCCTGGGCTTTACTAACCTTCATGCGTCCCTGGATGGCTAATAGGATATTCTGTCCTCCCATGGTGGGTGAGGGGTTCAGTTAATAGAATAGAATTTTATACCTAATAAATGGAATGAAACTTGCAAATCAGATGGATGGAATGGAAGGGGATGGGCTGAGCTGGAATGGGATAGGATGGACTGGGGGAGCAGAGCAAGGGACTCCATTACCCTGAATTGAATGAAATCAGGTAGAATCCCATCCGTGGGGAGTGAGCAGGAAGCTGTGTTCATCCATCCACACTCTCACTTCTCCCTTTGCGGCAAGAACCACCAGGAGGCCAGCAGACGTCTGTGGCGAGAGATGGCTTCACACACCGTGTTGGCCTCTCAGCCTGAAGTAACAGCCTGTGGGGTCCACTAGTCCCGACCAGAGAGCTGGACTAAGTCCTAGACCTCTAATGTGTCCAAACCACAGACGAGGACACTAGATACAGGGAAGGAGCAACGCACTTTGCTGGGTCTCCATGGTGGAACATGGGCTTGTCTAGTTGGTGGTCCAGTGGTTAAGAATCCCCCATCCAATGCAGGGGATGTGGGTTCAATCCCTGGTCAGGGAACTTAGGTCCCACATGTCCCTAACACAGTATTCTTTACTTGAAGAAAACAAACCAGCCAGTTCTCCATATCCTGAAGAGAGAGAGTGTGGGGAAATGGGCTTAGGATGGAGTCTGGGACCTGGTCCAACTTCATCTGGAACCAAGCCCGAGGACAGCACCTCTGCTTGATTCTGTGCCAGGATCTCTGTAAACCTGAAAGCTATGGATGTGGTTTATCATTATCTCAGTGAGCACCACCCTCACTTTAAAGTTTGCAGGCTCTTTTTGCTGCTCCTTTGATGATGAGCGCAGCTCTGTGTGAGGAAATCACTTCCATCTACATGGAGGCAGAAGGGCAGCCCGCCAGGGCACAGCAATTGGAGTCAAGGCAACTTCAGACAGAAGACCACTTTGCTTCTGCTGCAGTTCCTCATGTCAGAAGATTTCAGATCCTTTGTGATTCAGAGTACTCAGAGCAAAATGTGTGGCAGGCACAGGCTTTCACCACCCTCCTTTCAACCTCTGTGTTCATGGGCCAGCTATGAACTCATGGCCTCATCTACCTGTCTTGTTTTGGGTTCAGTATCTTCTCCATAAATCTCAATAAATCCTGTGCCTACCCTGTTCTCCCTAATTTTCCTGAATGCTAAGCCCCGGATCATAATATACAAGGAATACATGTTAATGTCCTTATGTCACCTCTTCACATAGCAAAAGAAAGTCAGTCCCTGGAGTTCCGTAGCATCACATGCTAGAAAGCTCTACAATGGGAGAGGATGACTCTGCTAATGGTTTGACTTTATGTTGGTGGTTTTCTGTGGGAACAAAATAGGGCAGCAAATTGGAAGACTGGGCTTCTACTCACAACTACACATTGACAACTTAGAGGCTGTCAAAGCCATTCTCTGTAACCTGTTCGATTCTACACCGTCATTCAGTCATTGAACAAAGCTGCTGAACGACTGCCTTCATGTAACAAGAACTGTCCTGGCCTCAGGGGAGTGAGATGATACGGACATCCAGCACCCAGAGTGGCCTGTGGGAGCTATTCCTCACGCGGCAGAGCCATTTATGGCTGTTACATGCACTACTATTATTGTCAGCTCTGCTCGTGGCCTTCTCTCTTCTTAGGCCAATGGTTATTCTCATCTGAGGCTAACAACAGTGACCTTTTCAACACTGAACATTATGTTAGGTGGGCTTCCCAGGTGGTGCTAGTGGTAAAGAACCCGCCTGACAATGCAGGAGACATGACGAGACATGGGTTCCATCCCTGGGGCTGGAAGATCCCCTGGAGGAGGGAATGGCAACCCACTCCAGTATTCTTGCCTGAAGAATCCCAAGGACAGAGGAGTCTGGTGGGCTACAGTCCACAGGGTTGTAAAGAGTTGGACACGACTGAAGTGACTTAGCATGCACACAAGCATTATGTTTGAACAGACCTTGATGCTGGGAAAGATTGAAAGTGGGAGAATGGGGGACAACAGAGGATGAGATGGTTGGATGGCATCACCGACTCAGTGGACATGAGTTTGAGTAAACTCCGGGAGTTGGTGATGGACAGGGAGGTCTAGCATGCTGTGGTTCATGGGGTCACTATGAGTCGGACATGACTGAGTTACTGAACTGAAGCATTATGTTAGGTGAGATACTTCCTTCTAGACTCAGTGAATCATGGTTTTCAGGTCTTCTAGAGAGTCACGGAGAAACCGTTTATTTGGAGCATGACTGCAGTCCATCAGGATCAAGCTAAGGAGATCTTTTTTACACCTATCTAGGCCTACTTTTGAACTGTGGTGTTGGAGAAGACTCTTGAGAATCCCTTGGACTGCAAGGAGATCCAACCAGTCCATCCTAAGGAAGATCAGTCCTGGGTGGTCATTGGAAGGACTGATGCTACAGCTGAAACTCCAATACTTTGGTCACCCCATATAAAGAGTTGACTCATTGGAAAAGACTCTGATGTTGGGAGGGATTGGGGGCAGGAGGAGAAGGAGATGGCAGAGGAAGAGATGGCTGGATGGCATCACTGACTCAATGGACATGAGTGTGAGTGAACTCGGAGTTGGTGACTGACAGGGAGGCCTGGCGTGCTGTGATTCATGGGGTCGCAAAGAGTTGGACGCAACTGAGCAACTGAACTGAACTGAACTGAAGCCTTTCTTCCCTGCGATTTGCTAACTCCCCTCAGGTTCATAAATTATCTTTTCTATCGACTCCCTGACAGTTGACTCCAGTAAACTGAGAAGCAACAACATCTTGGAAAATGGAGTCTCTGTTGTCAAAGTAAATCAGGTCAAGAAAGGGCAGAAAGCAAAAGAAGCCTGAAAGTAATGGGAAAACATGAATGCCTTTCGTCATCTTTGCCAGTTATCACCAATCCAATGTCCACCTCCCACGCATTAAACTTTTCTTCCAGATGATACAAAGACTCTACCTGGCTATCTTCAGTCTCTGTCAGCAGCTTTCATGGAGGTTTCTAGCTCCTGCTGACGCACACCAGAGCTCAAAAGTCCTATCCAACTTGGCAAAGCCACAAAGATGACTGGGCAATGTCAACAAGTCAGCCTTCAGGTGAGGCCTGGCCTGTGGTCCCATTTGCTGCTTTTCTGCTTAATAGAGCTGGTCCTCAGCAATGGTGGGAAGTAAAACACAGCTGCAAGTGATCTACCTTCTTCTAGCAAAGTAGACCCTGCGGGTATCCTCTCAAACTTTGGGGAAATTAAAGAAAAAAGGCTACAGGTCTTTTGACAATCCCACCATCAGAGATGGGATCTGAGTCCTCTCCTATTAAATCTGGGCAAGTTTGTGACTTCAGTTAAGTTCAGTTCAGTTCAGTCGCTCAGTCGTGTCTGACTCTTTGCAACCCCATGAATCGCAGCACACCAGGCCTCCCTGTCACCAATGTCCACCTCCCACGCATTAAACTTTTCTTCCAGATGATACAAAGACTCTACCTGGCTATCTTCAGTCTCTGTCAGCAGCTTTCATGGAGGTTTCTAGCTCCTGCTGACGCACACCAGAGCTCAAAAGTCCTATCCAACTTGGCAAAGCCACAAAGATGACTGGGCAATGTCAACAAGTCAGCCTTCAGGTGAGGCCTGGCCTGTGGTCCCATTTGCTGCTTTTCTGCTTAATAGAGCTGGTCCTCAGCAATGGTGGGAAGTAAAACACAGCTGCAAGTGATCTACCTTCTTCTAGCAAAGTAGACCCTGCGGGTATCCTCTCAAACTTTGGGGAAATTAAAGAAAAAAGGCTACAGGTCTTTTGACAATCCCACCATCAGAGATGGGATCTGAGTCCTCTCCTATTAAATCTGGGCAAGTTTGTGACTTCAGTTAAGTTCAGTTCAGTTCAGTCGCTCAGTCGTGTCTGACTCTTTGCAACCCCATGAATCGCAGCACACCAGGCCTCCCTGTCCATCAACAACTCCTGGAGTTTGCCCAAACTCACGTCCATTGAATCGGTGATGCCATCCAGCCGTCTCATCCTCTGTCGTCCCCTTCTCCTCCTGCCCCCAATCCCTCCCAGCGTCCGAGTCTTTTCCAATGAGTCAACTCTTCGCATGAGGTGGCCAAAGTATTTGTGACTTACTTGTAACCAATAGAATGGGACAGAACAGAGGCTTGGAGACTTCTGAAGCTCAGTCAGCAGAGGTGACACTGCCTTGTTCACTGGGACGTTCACTCTTGGATCCCTGGGGTTCCATAGAAGATGTGCAATTCCCCTGAGGTTGCCATAGTGTTAGCAAGTCCAGTCCACTTGGAGGAGCTACGCATGTGTTTTCTGGTCCACAGCACCAGCTGAGGTCCAAGCTGGTAGCTGCCATCAACTGCCAGATGTGGAGGTAAAGATGCCTTCTTACTAATCCAGTCCCAGACATAAACTCACCCTAGCCATTTAGGGGTGAAACAAGGCATTCCCACAGTGCCTTGTCTGGAATTTCTGACCCACGGACTCCATGGGCTAAATATTAATAAAATGGTCATTTTCAGCTACATTTGCATTAATCTGTCAGCACCAAGAGTAACCCCTTATTTACAAAATAAAAACAGACCAACAGATTTTGAAAACAAACCTGAGATTACCAAAGGGAACAATGTTGTGGGGGGAGGATGGGAGGTGGGGTTCATGCTAAGTCACTTCAGCCATGTCCAACTCTTTGTAACCCCATGGACCATAGCCCGCCAGGCTCCTCTGTCCATGGGATTCACCAGGCAAGAATACTGGAGTGGGTTGCCATGTCCTGCTCCAGGGGATCTTCCCAACTCAGGAATCAAACCTGTAACTTTTATGTCTCCTGCGTAGACGTGCAAGTTCTTTACCTCCAGTGCCACCTGGGAAGCCGAAAGTAGGAGCTTGGGATTAACATACACACTGTACTTTATATAAAATAGATAGCCAACAAAGACCTACTGTATAGCACAGGGAACTCTACTCAATATTCTGTAAGAACCTGTCTGGGTAAGAATCTTAAAGAGTGAATATATGTAAAATTGAATCTCTTTATTGTACACCTGAAACTAACACAACATTGTAATCAGTTGTACTCCAATATTTTTTATAAAGAGAACCTAGGACAAACAGTGTATATAGGACGTAAAGTCAAACAGGCCTGTATATGAGTTCCAGCTCTACCCCACTACACAGAGTTCGTAAGTACTCAGCCTCCCTGGGCCTGATTTCTGGTCTGTAAAGTACTGACAATAAAACTCCCAATAGCGTTTTTGCGAGGAATTAGTGAAAGCGTATGGAAATTGTATTCCTCCCACAGGTGTAGGTACCCATTTCCCTCGGCTACCCTTCCTTCCTCTCAGATATGACAAGCGAACCGTTCATCAACCATTGCTGTCAAAGGTGCTAATGAAACTAACGCATTATCTTTCATCTGAAACCTAATTCACTATATAAATAAAAAGCAGCTGAAGGCCATGTTTATTTGAAAGAGAACTGAAAAGAAAAAGGGTTTTCCTCTTCCTGGCTGATTGCCAGGAGGGACTTTCAATCAATCCTGAGATTTGTACCATGATTCTAATTAGAAGCCTGCTGAAAGCCAGTTTCATATGGACTCTACCAGACTGCAGTGCTTCTCAAAGTTCATTGAACACGGGAATCAACTGGGGATCTAGTTAAAATGCTGATTTCAGTTCAGTGGAGCCTGAGATCCTGTCTTCCTAACGACACCCCAGGTGCTGACTTACCTACAAGGCTTTGAGAGCAATGTTCTAAATGACCGTCTGAAAGGCTAGTATCGATTATTCCATACATTACTCCAACCCCTCCCATTCTGCAATAATTCATTCTCAGTGTCACTCCAACTAGCATGACTTGAGGTTGCCGAATCCAGAACCTGCCTTCTTATAAGAGCAGCTCACCTGGCCTCAGGGTGTCTGAGAGTCACGGCTGTCTTCACCCAGCCTTTGTGAGGGTCCTGAAAGTGAAAAGTGAAAGTGAGGTCGTTCAGTCGTGTCCCACTTTTTGCAACCCCATGGACTGTAGCCTACCAGGCTCCTCCATCCATGGGATTTTCCAGGCAAGAATACTGGAGTGGGCTGCCATTTCCTTCTTGAGGATCTTCGCAACCCAGGGATTGAACCTGGGTCTCCTGCATTGCAGGCAGACGCTTTACCATCTGAGCCCCCAGGGAAGCCCTACAATGCCCTAATGTTTTATCTCCAATTTCTCATGCAGTCTTTACAAAAAGCTGGTGATCTGGGATGATTCCACCCTTTCTTGGTGGGAGAGAGTGAAGGAGAGACCGTGGTGCAGAACTGGAGTCCAGGTATTCTAAGTTCAGGGGTAGTGGGTCTTCCCCTCGGCTACGGCACACTAGGGTAGCGACACCATGGAGGGGCAACTGTCTAACACACCACAGCTTGCTCAAGTTTACTAGGCTCTGGGTTGGCAGCTATTGGGAAGAAATATGTAAGAAAATACAAGAGATTTATCTCTGCTCTCTTATGTAGCTTAGTGAGGTGGGGCAAGAAGAGAAACATGTATTGAGCATTTACTATGCCCTGAGTGTTTTGCTATGAACTTTTCCTGCATTATACATTGCAATACTCCTAAGACATCCTAAGGGAGAGGCTATTAACCTTGCTTTGGACATGAGGAAATGGAGCCTAAAAGGAGTTAAGTGAATTTGCTCAAGCTCGTGAAGGAAGAAGTGATGGAACAGGCTGCAAGGTGGGTGCGTCTGGTTATAAAGTTGCCCTTTTAGGACCTCTTATTTCCAGGTATAACGTTTTATTAAATAAGTCCTATAATCAGTGAATTTGTGCAGATTTGATGGAATAGTTGATTTATTGACAGATTAATTGACAGAGCTGGTGGGGGGTGGGGCTGTCAATATAGCTTTTGACCAAGTCAGCCCACAGTTTCCTAACTGACTTCCATGGGTTCAAATTGCTTATCATTGATGGGGCTCAGAGCTCTGGTAAGATGATCTCACTTTTGGGGATTTGTTCCTAAATCCAGGGAGTATATTAAAACTTTCCTCAGATTTGGGTCTTGGTATATTCCAACCGGGACTAAGATTCTCAACCCAGCAAAAGGGAGGGAGAACAAGTTTAGCCCAGGATTAAATAGAAAACCAGACGGGATTCATCAAAGTTAAATACAAGATGACAGCTTACTGTGGGACCTTCAACAGCAAGGAGCAATGGGGTAGCGGGTAGCCTTATTTATGCCAAGGTTGCCTGTGGATCTTTCCTTGGCTCACTGTCTTCAGTTTCAAGGGAGAGACTCAAGCAAGCTTAAGATGAGAAGGGTTGGTTATAATGAATTGGGAGGGCAATGAGGGGAAACAGAGCTGAGCCACATAGGAACCGGAAAATCAGTGAGCTGCTAGCCTCTTGATCCATCCAAACTGCTGCTCTCTGGAGACACGTGGCCTCTTGTACTGCTAGAAATTGATTGCGTTCTTTTTTATTCGTTTTCTCCTGACCATCTTCTCTGCAAGGCTCTTCCTTCATGAAATCTCATAATGCCATGCATGGACCACTGCGTTGCCATGGTGCTGACGGTTTGCAACTTGACCTTTCAGCTCCCCTGCCCATGGCCATCTGACAACCTCTGGATCTCTTGGTTTAAGTTCTGAAAACAATCTGATATTCGTTCAGGGCCGGTTGTGCCTGAAAATTGAAGTCACTTCAAACAATCATCATTCTGTTCTTTCTGGACTCAAGAGTGGCAGAAGGGTTTGAGGAAACACTTCCAAAAAAAAACAAAAAAGAGAGAATGACATTAACAGACTTCCCAAATATATTTACTACATTCCTGAGAGGAAGGGGTTAGAAATAGCCTCGATAGAATCTAGCCTAAAACTTCAAACAAGCATAAACAGAACAGAAAAATAAGGTTCTAGTGCCCCCTCAAGTGTTTCTATTTTATGACTTTTTTCCATCTTGTGCAAAACCACCTTTCATGTGAAATATAGGTCTCACAATTTGCACACCCAAGCCTGGGTTTGAATGCCAGTTGGGTGTCCCATAAGCCCCCATTCATCAGTAAAATGATGACCTCTCCCCTGACCTTCTAGAATGGTGAGAACTTGCTATGTGCCAGGCACTGTGCCCAGCACTTCAGACTCCATCTGTGCCTGAAAAGCCAGTATCATGTCAAGGGAGCCAGAGCAGTTCAAACAGATAACTATTTGACCACAGAGCTTTCAAAGTGTTGTCAGATGATTCCTCATTTTTGGTGCCGCAATGGGACTCTAATATTAGGATGCACAGGAGTCTCCTGGGGGCTTCTTTAAATACAGGGTCCTAGGAAATGGCAACCCACTCCAGTGTTCTTGCCTAGAGAATCCCAAGGACCAGGGAGCCTGGTGGGCTGCCCTCTATGGGGTTGCATAGAGTCAGACACGACTGAAGTGACTTAGCAGCAGCAGCAGCCTCACCCCAGGTATACTGAGCAGAAGTTCTGGGGTTGAAATCCAGGAATCTGTGTTCTAAACAAGCCCCCAAGAAATTTCAGAGTGAGGGTTTGAGAACACTGTTCTATCTCATAGGAGTCATGCTTGAGGCTCATGGATTCATGAGTCATGGATTCAAGAGGCTCCCTGCATAAAGGAGCTAGAGATGGCATCCCTGATGTGACATTGAGTTGTGTCCCAAATGTGTCTGCTAGGAAGAGAAATCTAGGCAAAGGAAAAGCAAAAGCCCTGAATCATAAAAATCATGGTACTCTCTGGAGAGGGGTGTGGGGGAAGCAGAGAATAGATGTGCCATCTAATTGGAACATCAAAGGATAGTATATTAGACCAAAGGCAGACTAGGAAAGCCAAGTATGCAAGGCTTAAAAATAAAAGTTTCCAGGGGTCTTTTAAAACAGCTTCCCTGTATTTTCCTTTAATACTGTAGGGGAGGAGCAATAATTTTCCCTCTACCCTTCTAGATCCTTGGGTGAAACTCCCCTATAATTAAAGACAGATTAACAAGAGAAAGCACAAAGAGACATTTAATAACATGTATAGCTCCTGCACTTATGGGAGAAAACCCAGGAAAACGGATTAACTCTTGAAATGGTCCAAACCACCACCTTAACTACCATCTCCAGCTAAAGACAAGAGACAGATTAAATGCGTTCCTTCTCCATTGATACATTTCTAGAGATTCAGTCATATTTTCTGGGTACCAAGAACAAGATACCCTTACAAATGGAGATTTCACCTGTAAATGTTTCTTGTTGCTGTTGTTTAGTCACTAAGACCTATCTGACTTTTGTGACCCCCATGGACTATAGCCCTCCAGGCTCCTCTGCCTATGGGATTTCCCAGGCAAGATTACCAGAGTGGGTTGCCACTTCCTTCTCTAGGGATTGAACCCACATCCCCTGCACTCGCAGGCAGGTTCTTTACCATCTGAGCCACCACTGACAAGAAGGATACGTGAAATGTGTCCTGAGATCTGGCGCTTAAAGGAAGAGGAATCCCTTCCTCAACTTCTCTGGAAAGCCTGAGTAGACTGGGACAGCTTTGGCCCGAGTCATTGTTCCTAGAGGGGCCTTGTCTCCCTGACAGACAGGAGAGGCTGAGATTCTCTGACAACTTCCTCCTCATACAGGAATATCAATGACCTTGAGACAGACTTCCCTACTGCCTGCTGCCCTCCTGGAAGCAGGCAATTTTTCATTTCAAAGTCTTCCAAATACCCAGTTAGGTTAAGGGCAAAAATGCATACCCAGAAATGTTCTTGCTTTCTTTCTTTTTTTTTTCTTTTCATGTCAATAGGGACCATTTGCTTTTAAAATAGTCACCTAAGGTACAATTGATAGGAAATCACTGCTTGTCATTTCTGGCTCCATAGGAAACATCATTCAGTCAAACTTAACTAAGCCTTTTATTTCTCATGTTTGCTCCCCCATGAACGAGGGCCTGTCAGCTGCTGTTCTAGAAACAGCAGAGAGCTTGAGTATCCTGTGGTATTTTTCATAGAGCAATTCCCCAAGCCTAACATGAAATTTCCAGGTCCCTTTGTTCTTTCTTCATAAAAATATACCCCTCCCAGAGCTGCATGTCCAACCCTATTTAGGTGCCAGTTAGAACAAACAGTAAGGACATAATTTTTGCCTTTCCCCCTCCTCATCAACTCTAGCCACCACCTCCACCTGGCAACTTCTCAGGAACCCTGGGCTTTCTAAAAGAGTCAAATAATCCTCTGAAGTTCCAACATTTGCTTTCTCACCCTTCCAGCATACAAGATTTTAAGGAGCCTGCTTTAGGGCCAGCAGAGATTTTCATGCACAAAGTCTGAGAATGTACCTGACCACAAGCAAGCTTGAGCCTGCCAGGGCTCACAGGAAAGACAAGGACTTTGGCATCAGAATGTCCAAGATTTGAATTCTAACTGCCCCAGATACTAGTATGATTTTCCTTATGAAGCCTCAATTTTCTCACATATAATATGGAAATGATATTAACATCTGAAATATATAACATAATTATAACAGACATTTCTACTTTAGAGACTGGAAGAACTTAATATTCGCTTTCCCAGGGTGCCTTTCAGCAAGGGATGACCAGGAAACAAAGTTCTGGGCAGGGGGATATAAGCAGAAGTCTGAGGGCAGGTTCTGGAAATGTTTCTGTTTTCCTAATGAAACAGGATAGATGAAGCTCTTTCCCTCTTTCTTCTACTTCCTGCCTTGAACAAAGATGTGATGTCTGGAGTTGCAGGAGCCATCTTGTGACCAATAGCATCAAGATATTGAATCAGTGCTGAAGCCATCGATTTCTCGTGATATGTAAAATTGTGTCTCTTCAATTTAAGCCACTGCAAGCTGAGTTCTGTTTCTTGTCACCAAATGCATTATTGATAGGAGTAAATGACGTATTGAAAGCAGTTATAATAGTCACTGTGTTGTTTTTAACTCAGCTGTGTCCAACTCTTTGTGACCCCATGGTCTGTAACTCACCAGTCTCCTCTGTCCATGGGATTCTCCAGGCAAAAATACTGGCATGGCTTGCCATTTCCTTCTCCAAATAGTCACTGGTATTTGACAAATATTATTTCCATTCTCACCCACCATATGTCTTCTTTTGAAAATGGAAAACCCTCATCTATATCACTGTGTTCATTTTTAGGGTGGAACTGGGGTGTGGAATGTGGAATCAGAGTGGCTTTTAAGACCTTGCAATCTGTTTCTTCCTTCCATAGCCGCTTGCAGGCTCCTGTAAGAATCCCCGTTAATGCCAGTCAAGCCAGCTAGTTGTCCCCTACATGAGTCGTGTCTGTCCTGCCCTAGCTTTCCACTCTCCATTCCTGCCTTCCTTCTTTCTCTTCCCTGTCCCTTCCTTTGGCCTGCCTGAATCTTCTCCACCCTTCAGTTCCTAGCTGCAGCCCAGCATCTCCCTGAGATACCATTTCTGATATGGTCAGCCATAGCCAGCAGAAAGATGAGTCATGATACAGACACGGTTGCCCCATTTGGCCATGGCAGTGATCCGACAGGAAATCATGGCTCTCGGA
Organism: Cephalophus harveyi; assembly: GCA_006410635.1. NCBI lineage: Eukaryota > Metazoa > Chordata > Mammalia > Artiodactyla > Bovidae > Cephalophus > Cephalophus harveyi. The sequence continues at coordinate 46,028 of SJYT01000205.1, forward strand.
AAAGAGGGACCAAGAGCCTTTATGTCAATTACAAAAGACAGAGCTCTGTCGCACAGTTGCAAAGCAGCCATTGGGGCTTGATTTGGCTCCTGTAGCTATGAAAATAAAACAGCTGGAGTGCCGAGGTCAACCAGCAGTTGCCCTCGAGGTAGCAAGAAGAGGCATCCAGAGAGCGCAGGAGAGAAAGAGGTAGGAGGCACAATGCAGGCAGAAGCCCGGGGGCTCTGCGAGGTCCTTGGACAAAGAAAAGGGGAGCTGAATTGCCAAGGCTTTGGAAGACTTTGTCCCCTCCTGCGACAACCCCTCATACAGGAGGGGTGTGGGTTACTGGGTGGTCAACCAGATAGACGGTGAAAGGTGACAAAATAGCCCATGTGGACCCTTCGGGTAGAATTCCTGGGGTGGGTCATCGTCTGCCCAGAGTGCACTTGTGCTCTTCTTGGATAACTTGTGACACCTGCTGGTTTACAGGGGAGAAAGCTGAGACTTCAGGCTTCAGTAAAAAGTTGCAGGTCACTGACAGTGCAAACGGCCTGCACACAGCCTGAGTTCTCTGTTAGTGAGAATCTGTGTCTTGGAGACACTACGGCCACATGCAGCCAGCCTTCTAGGTCCACAGTTGCGCCTCAAGTTGTGAAGGACAATGTAAATAACCAGAAGGTGAGCCATTCTGATAGGAAGGTGTCACCAAGATGGTCTGAGCGCAAAGAGATTTGATTTTAGATTCTCCCCTTACTTCCGCCTTTTTGTGGTCTGGAGACATTAAGCAAATCACTTGTTTTGTTGTTATTTATCTTTTTAAAGAAATTTGGAATATTTATTCTACCTACCTTGCAGTTTTATGAGTAAGGAATCAAAAGAGGTATGCTTATCAAAGCAACATGTGTGTTTTTCAAGTGTTTGAGTATCTCCATGTACTAACCACCATAGTACATTCACACATATACATACTTACATGCACAGTACATAATGTTGGTGATACAAAAATGAGTGAACCACAATTCTACTCTAGGAGGAAACCAAAGAATCCTGTTCTGTTTGCCTGAAATGCTTCTCCTCCACCAGCAGATCTTTCAAGTCTCAGGGGACATGTCACTTCCTCTAGCACGCCTTCCCTCCACACATATCCCAGTCGAGCCAGGTCCCGAATGACACTCTCAGAGGGTGCCCTGTCATTCCCCAGGAGCATAGGCCCGGGATTCAAGTGGCAGAGGGTTCAAAGCCTGGCTTTGGGACCTTGGCCAAGTTACTTAGCATTGCCATGTATTGGCATCCTCTTGAAAAATGGGGATAATGATACCTAATTTCTAGGTTTTTTATAAGCATTAAATAAGGTGGTATATGGAAGGCGCTTGGAGAAGTGCCTGACAGTAAGGTCTTAAGAAATATTAATATTTTATTATTGCTTATGAGAGTTTTACTTTAATGTCCACTCCTCCCTCCAGACTGCTAACTTCAAGGAGGAAGAGGCCCTGTAGGTTTTGTTCATGCCATATCTGCTGCGCCTATCACAGGACCTCAAAACTCTAGTTTTATCTTCTGCTGCTGTTGCTAAGTCACTTCAGTCATGTCCGACTCTGTGTGACCCCATAGATGGCAGCCCACCAGGCTCCCCTGTCCCTGGGATTCTCCAGGCAAGAACACTGGAGTGAGTTGCCATTTCCTTCTCCAATGCATGAAAGTGAAAAGTGAAAGTGAAGTCACTCAGTCCTGTCTGACTCTTGGCGGCCCCATGGACTGCAGCCTACCAGGCTCCTCCATCCATAGGATTTGCCAGGCAAGAGTACTGGAGTGGGGTGCCATTGTCTTCTCCAGTTTCTTCCTCTAGAAAAATGCAAATATAGCAACTACTCCATGGGCATGTTATAAAGATTAAAGCCAATAATCTCTCCAATCAACAGTAAAGCAGTGAGCATGTAGTTGAACACATAGATAAGTGTTCGATTGATGTTATTGTTATTAATAACATAAATGGAGAAAATGCAGTGTTCAGAAATAATATAGAAAGGCTAATTAATTTTCCTTGGGAATAGGAAGGGCCTCATGCACGGTAAGGATGCTCGGGTAAGGTTCTCAGGGCTGAAAGGAGTTGGCCCAGCTAACTCTGGGATCACTTGTGGATAGATACAGATACTGTACCTGGTCCTGGCCCTCTGGGAACTCAGCCCCAGAGAGGAGGACACCTCCTGCCACAGTGCAGTGCCCTTCCCGGGCACAGAAGGGGCCAGCCGATGCCAGAATGCAGCCAGAGAAGCTTCCAGAAGGTGAGTGGAGTGGAGACAGGAGGACGGGGAGGAGTGACGAGGCTGTCAGACCAGACAAGCTGTTCAGGAGGAGCAGCAGGCAAGGGTGTGAATACTGGGGAACTGCACAGCGTCCCAGGACACACAGTCTTTGAGAGCACGGGGAGGATGAGACAGAGTGGAGCTGGCGGGGGGTCAGGAGCCACATAGGAAGGGCCTTGCTTGCCATGCTGAGAAACCTGGGTCTCGTTCAGCAAGCAACGGGAGTAGCTGATGTTATTTCAAAATGGGAAAGTGGGGCTATACTATCACAGTTACATTTTACATAGAAGGACAGTCAGATAGCATCTCAGGGGTAAGTTAAGAGGCTGTTGGAAGAGTCCAGACAGGTAATGGTGATGGCCTAACTTAAGGAAATAGAAGTGAAGAGAGGCCTGGGTGAATTCAAAATGGAACTGGGAAGCACAATCCACAGGACTTATGGCCTAATTTAATGAGGGGAGCACAAAACAGCCAATGAGCCAGAATCTGATTTGGGCGGCCAGGGATCTGGGTGAGTCATGCGCTTGATTTATTGGAGTATTGTTGCCTTACCATGCTGTGTTAGTTTCTGCTGTACAGCAAAGTGAGTCAGCTACATGCATACATATGTCCCCTCCCTGCTGAACCTCCCTGCCGGCCCCCAATGCCCCTCCTAGGTCCCCACAGAGTACTGAGCTCAGTTCCCTGTGCTACCCAGCAGCTTCCCACTAGCCATCTATTTTATCCATGGTGGTGTATGTACGTCAGTCCTAATCTCCAAGTCTTCCCATTCCCCCGCCCTGTATCCACATATCCATTCTCTATCTTTGTCTCTATTTGTGCCCTGGAAATAGGTTCATCTGCACCATTTTTCTAGCTTCCACATATAGGCTCGAATTCAAAGAACTAGAGCAGCAAGCTTCTGACAGAAGCAGGGTCAGCACGGTTCTGTACATATTCGTCTGTGGTTTCTGCGTGGCCCATGCTGACCCCATTTCTTGACGTATGGAACACTTCATTTCCTCACGCACAGACCACCCGCAGGTCTATACAGTCATCCCAAACCTTTGTCGTTGAGCTCCGACCAACTCATGTATTGATCCACCTTTCTTATTGGTTCTCTCCAGCTTCCCAAGGATTTTGTCACAAGCCGCCCACCTTCCCAAGCTTCTCCCTGGCCCACCAACCCCTCCAATAGGGTGACTCAGCCCATCAAGCAACCAAGTCTCCAGTCAGCAGTTTCATGCATGGAGCTGGAGCTCAAAGCGAAATCTGAGTGAGAAGTCTCCATCTGAGAGTAAGCAGGGCAGAGTCTGTACAAGGGCAGCCCTGAGAAGAGATGAGTTCACCCTGGAGACCCTGGTGGCTCAGACGGGAGTCTGCCTGCATTGAACTCACCCAGAGGAAGGAGACCTGGGCACAGAGAGAAGCCTGAGGAACAGAGCTATTAAGAGAAGAGCAAGGCAGAGGGGGAAGAGCTGGCAAAGGGGACAGCGGAGGGGCCAGAGACATGGGAGGGAAACCATGAGAGAGTGAAGGTAGGAGGGAACTGGACACACTGCGCTCAGAGGCAGCGGGGCCACACACAAGCCAGGACGGAAGTCTAAGGGGGTTCCTGGTGCTCAGGTTGTCTTTGTGGTCTGCTGCGAGCGGATGAAGATGAAGTGAGGAAGTGGAAAAGATATCTTGTGAAGATGATTCAAAAAAATGTGAGTGATGGGACAATAGCTAAAGGTGGGGGGAAAAATATCTTGGATTTCTTTCTGGAACATTTCTACATGTGTTGGAGCAGTATGTGGTGAAGAGCATGTATTATGGACTTCCCTAGTGGCTCAGACGTAAAGCGTCTGCCTATGATGCGGGAGACCTGGGTTTGACCCCTGGGTTGGGAAGATCCCCTGGAGAAGGGAATGGCAACCCACTCCAGTACTTTTGCATGGAAAATCCCATGGACGGAGGAGCCTGGTAGGCTACAGTCCATAGGATTGCAAAGAGTTGGATACGACTCAATGACTTCACTTTCACTTTCAGGATGTATTATAATTCAAGCTCTAGAAGCAGTCCCAGTTCCACACAAAAGCTGTGTAACCTTGAGTATATTCCTTAAAGTCTCAGGATCCTGCTTTACTCATCTGTAAAGGTGGAGATAATAACAATACTAATCATTGTTTCAAGTATTAATAAATAAGTTACAAGATGGCAGTGCAAAGATAGTGTCTGACACTTTGTAAACAATAAATTTTAGCTGTTTCTGTGGTTGATATTCCAACTTGATGATAAGAAAGAGCATTAAAAATAGACACTGAAGGTACAGGAAAAATAAGGAATTAGTGATGGAGTATGTTGGAACTTTTTCAATCCCATGGACTGTAGCCTGTCAGGCTCCTCTGTCCAAAGGATTTCCCAGGCAAGAATACTGGAGTGGGTTGCCATTTCCTTCTCCAGGGGTCTCCCCAACTCAGGGGTTGAACCCACATCTCCAGCATTGGCAGGAGGATTTTTTACCACTGGGCCACTTGGGAAGACCCAGGGATATTTTATTCAGTTCAGTTCAGTTAAGTCACTCAGTCATGTCCAACTCTTTACGACCCCATGGACTGCAGCACGCCAGGCTTCCTGTCCTTCACCAACACCTGGAGCTTGTTCAAACTCATATCCATTGAGTCAGTAATGCCACCCAACCATCTCATCCTCTGTCATCTCCTTCTCCTCCTGCCTTCAATCTTTCCCAACATCAGGGTATTTTCCAATGAGTCAGTTCTTTGCATCAAGTGGCCAAAGTATTGGACTTTTAGCTTCAGCATCAGTCCTTCCAATGAATATTCAGGACTGATTTCCTTTAGGATGGACTGGTTGGATCTCCTTGCAGTCCAAGGGACAATCGAGAGTCTTCTCCAACACCACAGTTCAAAAGCATCAATTCTTTAGTGCTCAGGTTTCTTTACAGTCCGACTCTCACATCCACACATTACTACTGGAAAAACCATAGCTTTGACTAGATGGAACTTTGTCGGCAAAGTAATGTCTCTGCTTTTTAATATGCTATCTAGGTTTTATCTAGGTTGATCATAGCTTTTCTTCCAAGGTACAAGCATCTTTTAATTTCATGGCTTCAGTCACCATGTGCAGTGATTTTGGAGCTGAAAAAATAAAGTCTGTCACTGTTTCCATTCTTTCTCCATCTATTTGCCATGAGGTGATGGGATCGGATGCCATGATCTTCATTTTTTGGATGTTGAGTTTTAAATCAACTTTTTCACTCTCCTTTTGCAGTTTCATCAAGAGGCTCTATAGTTCTTTTTCACTTCTGCCATAAGGGTGGTGTCATCTGCATATCTGAGGTGATTGATATTTCTCCCAGCAATCTTGATTCCAGCTTTAGCTTCATCCAGCCCAGCATTTCACATGATGTACTCTGCATATAAGTTAAATAAGCAGTGACAATATACAGCCTTGACATACTCCTTTCCCAATTTGAAACCAGTCTGCTGTTCCATGTTCGGTTCTAAATGTTGCTTCTTGACCTCCATACAGATTTCTCGGGAGGCAGGTAGGGTGGTCTAGTATTCTCATCTCTTGAAGAATTTTCCACAGTTTGTTGTGATCCACACAGTCTAAGGCTTTGGCATAATCAATAAAGCAGAAGTAGATGTTTTTCTGGAACTCTCTTGCTTTTTCGATGATCCAACAGATGTAAGCAATTTGATTTTTGGCTCCTCTGCCTTTTCTAAATCCAGCTTGAAGATCTAGAAGTTCACCATTCACGTACTGTTGAAGTCTAGCTTGGAGAATTTTGAGCACTCTTTGCTAGCATGTGAGATGAGTGTAATTGTGTGGTAGTTTGAACATTCTTTGGCATTGCCTTTCTTTGGGATGAATCCACCAGCAATGCGGGAGACCTGAGTCTGATCCTTGGATTGGAAAGATCCCCTGGAGAAGGAAAAGGCTACCCACTCCAGTATTCTGGCCTGAAGAATTCCATGGGCTGTATAGTCCTATGGGGTCACAAAGAGTGGGACATGACTGAGCGACTTTCACTTTCACTTTTCTTTGGGATTGGAATGAAAACTGACCTTTTCCAATCTTGTGGCCTGAGTTTTCCAAATTTTCTGGCATACTGAGTGCAGCAGTTTCACAGCATCATCTTTCAGGATTGGAAAAAGCTCAATTTCACCTCCACTAGCTTTGTCCATAGTGATACTTCCTAAGGCCCACTTGACTTCACATTCCAGGATGTCTGGCTCTAGATGAGTGATCACACCATCATGGTTATCTGGGTGACGAAGATCTTTTTTATATGGTTCTTCTGTGTATTCTTGCCACCTCTTCTTAATATCTTCTGCTTCTGTTAGGTCCATACCATTTCTGTCCTTTATTGTGCCCATCTTTGCATGAAATATTCCTTTGGTATATCTTATTTTCTTGAAAGATACCTCTAGTCTTTCCCATTCTATTGCTTTCCTCTATTTCTTTGCATTGATCATCAAGGAAGGCTTTCTTATCTCTCCTTGCTATTCTTTGGAACTCTGTATTCAAATGGGTATATCTTTCCTTCTCTCCTTTGCCTTTCACATCTCTTCTTTTCTCAGCTATCTGTAAGGCCTCCTCAGACAACCATTTTGCCTTTTTGCATTTCTTTTCCTTGGGGATGGTCTTGATCACTGCCTCCTGTACAATGTCAGGAACCTCCATCCATCGTTCTTCAGACACTCTGTCAGATCTAATCCCTTGAATCTATTTGTCACTTCCACTGTATAATCATAATGGATTTGATTTAGGTCATACCTGAATGGTTTAGCTGTTTTCCCTACTTTCTTAAATTTAAGTCTGAATTTTGCAATAAGAAGTTCATGATCTGAGCCACAGTCAGCTCCCAGTCTTGTTTTTGCTGACTGTGTAGAGCTTCTCCATCTTTGGCTGCAAGGAATATAACCAATCTGATTTCAGCATTGACCATCTGGTGATGTCCATGTGTAGAGTCTTCTCTTGTGTTGTTGGAAGAGAGTGCTTGCTATGACCAGTGCATTCTCTTTGCAAAACTCTATTAGCCTTTGCCCTGCTTCATTCTGTACTCCAAGGCCAAATTTGCCTGTTACTCTAGGCAGCTCTTGACTTCTACTTTTGCATTCCAGTCCCTTATAATGAAAAGAACATCTCTTTTGGGTGTTAGTTCTAGAAGGTCTTGTATGTCTTCATAGAACCATTCAACTTCAATTTCTTCAGCATTACTGGTTGGACATAGACTTGGTTTGCTATGATAATGAATGGTTTGCCTTGGAAACAAAGAAAGATCATTCTGTCATTTTTTAGATTGCACCCATTTAGGACTGTTTTGTTGACTATGAGGGTTTGTACTCCATTTCTTCCAAGGGGTTCTTGCCCATAGTAGTAGATTAATGGTCATCTGAGTTAAATTCACCCATTCCAGTCCATTTTAGTTTACTGATTCCTAAAATGTTGGTGTTCATTCTTGCCATCTCCTGCTTGACCACTTCTAATTTATCTTGATTCATAGACCTAACATTCCTGGTTCCTATGCAATATTTTATTAGGCAGCACTAAATAACCAGAACAATAGGACTTAAGCTTTCAGAGATGTTGCAGTCTAGGCTGAAGAGAAGAGCCAAGGAATAGCCATGATGATGTGGGTGGGAGAGAAAAATAAACGTGAAACTCACTAGGGTCAAGAAGGCCACACCAGAGGAAGAAACCCTCACTCAGGACACAGAGACCCCAGACAGACAGAGGGGAAGAAGAGAGACTTCTCAGATGTGCAAAACCCCACAAGAAAATAATTTCCTTCTCAAGTACCATAGGAACATCTATTTTTATTTACACACGCTTATTAGGTTTCAATCTAACTGTTCATGCACACTGGTCCCTAGGAGCATACTTGGCAAATGTTTAAATTTAGAGCATATGATGTTGCCCCAAGTGATCATTCTATCAATGTGAAATGATGCATCTCTTTAAAATAGTTTTCTTAAATATAGATGTCCTATTACTCAACTGATTCAACCACCTCCCCCTCAACTCCCATGTATTGCCGCATATAGTCCTGTTTCTCTTGTGTTGAAAAACATTCAGCAAGTTTGTGTGGAGCATCTGCTATGTGACAGGTACTGGACTTAGATTTGTGTCCATGAAATAATGTCCACCTTTGGGGATTGTAATGGAGGTGTTTATCAAGCACTGACTATATGCCGGGTCTGCTACTATGCACTTTCCAAGGTTTATCTCAGTCAAACAACAACAATAAGTTCTATTTCAGGCAGGAATCGATCAGAGAAACAGAACCACTATAAATTTAGAAAGGGATTTGTTGCAGGAACTTGACCTTCCACAATCGTGAGAGCTGGTTGCCTTCACATCTGATGCTGGAGCATGAAGCCATCAGGGGAGGCAGTCAGGAAGGGAAGACGGATATGGACTGAGGGAGAGAAAGAATGAACCAAAGCCTACAAGGATGGATTGAACCATGTCAGATTTTCTTTGCTTCTGATCTCGTCCTGCAGGTGCCTTGTCCTGAAACTAAACGAGACACACCAGCCTAGGAGTCAGAGAAGCTGAAGGAGGATTTAGTAAAGGGAGGAGGGCACGGCAACCGACCTCCAGGTTTCTTGCCTGGAGAATCCCCAAGGACAGAGGAGCTTGGCGGGCTACAGGCCATGGGGTCGCAAAGAGTTTGACACAACGAGCAACTAAGCATGCACACACAGAGACATTGCAGGCCTGGTTATTACTTCCCTCCAGTTAGGTGAACCAGCAGGTAAGTGACAACACGTGTGAACTACAAAATGCCTGCTGCTCAACATGCACTCGGCAAATCTCCCACTGGAATCTCTATGGGGGGCTGTCCTAACAGGAGACGTACAGGAAAGGATTCTGGGAAATGCAGTTCAGCCCGGCCAAGTTCTCACAAAACTATTCAAATAACAGCAGTGAGTAGACACCACCATCATCCAGACTTTAACAAAGGCAGGAACTGAGATTCTGTTCTCAGAAACTGATTCTCTGAGCAGAAAGACTTGGACTTGCTTGATGCCAAAGTCTGTGTGTGAAGCCATCGCATAGACAATCTTTGCTTCTACTTTAGGAAACCTCAGAATGGTGGGCAGACAACAAAACACCATCCCTGAAGCTCCCAGTCTGGCCCACACATGGGCAAAGGACTTGGGACCCATGAGCTCTTAGGAGGCCTACATAAGAGGTGTAAGACCTGACAAAGAATACATATCGCCTGCAAAATACAAAAAGAAAACTTAAATTCAACCAAATATGCCCTTAATTGTGTGTCAACACATCTTCAGCTCAGCGTCATTTTACTACCTGAAATTTTAAATAAATTTTATATCATGCCATATGTATAGGGATTAATGTGTTTGATATAATCCGAGGCTAGAGCTCTAACGCTGAGTACTTAGGGCCTACCGATATCTTCTGGGCAGGGGAAATCTGTGGGATGGAGACAGGGAGGTTGGCATTGTGAAAACCTATTTTAGAGATCACATTTGGGGCAGATACTGCTGTCCTGTCTTCATCAGCAATTTGAAACCTCAGATGTGGCAAGAAAAGAAAAAACCCAAGCTGATATTCAGTCAGGTTTTACATAAAATGAAGCAAAAACGGGCAGCCTTGGTCCTGGCACGGTGCCCACCTTGCTGATGTGTCAGGAGCATTTTAAACATATCACTGCAGGTGGTTGAATGAGAACAGAAACCAGAAACACACAGATTAAATTTAGCAGCAGATTGAATTGCACTCACCAAGACGTTCGCCTCTCTGCCTGTTCCCTTCTTCCTTTCAGCTCAGGCTGCAGGATGTCTAATCACCGAAGGCAGCCTTCTAGCGAATTCAATTAGCCAGAGAGAGCCTTGCGTGGGTTAATGGATAAGAGAAATGGAAAGAGACATAACTTCTTCACAGAAGCAGCCACGAGCAGCACGGGTAGGATTCAGCCCTCTGCTCGGCAAAGCACACCCTTCTCTGGGGGCCAGATACCCCGACAGGTGTGGCAGCCTTGGGTCCCAGACATGCTGGGAAGGAGGACCAGCTCACTATAAGGCAGAACCCACCTGGTTCCTGCCTCTGCAGGACTTCCGCTCCTGAAGTTTGCACAAGTGTTAGTGTCCTGATCTTTATGGATATGCAGCTTTAGTTCTAAATACTCAAACACCCTAACACAGTGGCAATGGATAAAGGTTGTGGATTGAGTGTTTAGCAGTTAGTCAGTCTGTCTTCTGCCTTCACAATGCTTGCTCTTGACCACAATGATAAAGTGACCTCATGTCACATGGGACTGTCACTCCTCCACCACTGCCACCTCCAAAGTGTTCATGGCTTTCCCAACATGAGGGCACCCCACTTGAGCTTGAATCCCTATGATGCTCACATTCTAAGATATAATATTACATGCATACTTGACCTATCACAAAGCTGGGCCTATCTTATCCATCTTGAGTGAGTGAAAGTCCCTCAGTCGTGTCTGACTCTTTGCAACCCCATGGACTATACAGTCCATGGAATTCTCCAGGCCAGAATACTGGAGTGGGTAGCCTTTCCTGTCTTCAGGGGATCTTCCCAAGCCAGGGATCAAACCCAGGTCTCCTGCATTGCAGGTGGATTCTTTACCAGCTGAGTCACAAGGGAAGCCCAAGAATACTGGAGTGGGTAGCATAGCCCTTCCCCAGTGGATCCTCCTGACCCAGGAATCAAACAAGGGTCTCCTGCATTGCAGACAGATTCTTTACCAGCTGAGCTATCGGGGAACCCCTCATCCTTCTGACCTTGTCTAAAATAAGTGGTGTCTCTTTCTCTTGAGGACTCAGACAGGGAATATTTGTTCATCTCAAATTTAATTTAATTCAAACACATATGGAGAAATAGTATTGGGAAAGTGGTCTTTGTTGCTGCTGTCTGATTTTGAAATCGGTCTTATCGTTTAGGGTCTCACTTGTAAGGTCTTTAGCAGCTACTTAAAATCCCTGTGACTCTCAGTGTTCTCAAATTTAAAATGGAATATTGCCTCACATGGGATGTTGAGAGGAATAATGAATTAATTTATGTAAAATATGTTTTTACATATATTACACCTGTAATACAGTGGGATCAGTACTAGAAAGAAGTCCAGGTTTGTGATGGTTCACAACCTTCTTTCTCCTGAGGAAGAGGATGGATTCCTATGAGGAACAGTGGCTCAGTGTAGGTTTGGCACGGGTGATGCTTACCGGAATAGAGGACAGTTTTACTTCCCAACCAGCCCAAACTACCGGAGCAACTCTGATGACATGATACAGACTGTAGCCCCCTGACTTTTTCAACAGAAGTTTGATAAACACAGATGTGTCAGACCCTGTTTTAGGCATTGCTCTGTATTTCTCATCTAGCCAGAAAGATAACATTGAACAAAAAACTGCAAATGTGCTGAATATCAGCTAGTAGAGCGCTGAAGCCAAGAAACTTAAAACTTCCTGAAGGACGTGAGACCAAGGTTTGAGTAGGAGTTAGTTCAAAGAAGGGCCTGAGAAGACTTATAAGTATGTTCCTCAAAATGAAAAAAACTTCATCCAGAATTATAAGCTGTGCTATCCTTAAAATATAGATGTGAAAGCAGACGTAGAATCCCTTAAGTTGCAGAATGGGGATAGAATTCTAGCTCCTCCATAAGAGTTGGAAAACTATCTCATGAATAAAAAACTGACACTGGAATCCTAAAGGATGCGATTATAATTTGTAGCCTCTAATATGAAATAGGAAAATAGTAGATAGTTATTAGAGTACAGCCACAAACACAGTTGAGTATAAGTTGAATCATCGATACAAACATAAAGCATACATGTAAGCATATATTTTGGATCTCTTCCTCTCTGCCCCTAGAATTTCTCTTTGGGTTGCCAATGACCACTCTTATCTCACAAATTATGAAATCAAAGACCATTACATTCACTCTTGATATAATGTGTCAATAAACTAATGAAATAAAGTGGCCACCTTGGTTTTCTTCCTAGGCCTCCCAAACCTTCCTGCCCTAAACATGCCACCGCCATTTCAGTTCCGGTCATGTCCTGGCGGTCTCTACTGTCTCCTAAGAAAAAGCCATCTGGGGAAGGGTCCCAGCCTCCCTCATATCCGCGAGATTAATGGGCCCATCACGGCCTGGGTCACGGGCAGCCTGGGAGGAGGCTCCTTCATGGGCCCTGAGTTACTTGAAAGGGAGTGAGGAGGAGTTTAAATAGAAGAGTCTACAAATAAATTTGAATTTGACTAAAGAGGGAATTGAATATACAAAAGAGCAAAGAAACGCTGATACTGCTAAGACAGGGTGGCTGGGGACCCAGGAGGATGACAGCCCTTCCCCTTCTCCATAGACTGGCATTTGGGAAGGTCGAGGCCATGAGTAGGTGTCAAGGCCACATGTCAAAAGAAGTGATGGAAGTAATCAAGGCAGTAAGGGTTTTAGAACCCTGAATTTCAAACCTATCTTTACCATTTAGTAATTGTGTATTTTTGTACAGGTAACCTCTCTGATTTTATTCCTAAAAAGAAGAGAGGGATAGTATTTAACTCATAAGACCATGGTGAAAGTTATGAATCATTCATTCAAGACAGTGGATCTTGAATCGAAAAACTTAATTCGGGACTTCCCTGGGGATTTAGTGGCTAATCTTCTGAGTCCCCAGTGCAGGGGTTCTTGGGTTTGATCCCTTGTCGGGGAACTATATCTCACATAGCACAATTAAGATACTGTCCAGCCAAAAAAAAACTTCATTCAAGCTAATTTAAGCTTCAAAAGAAGAAAGAATGTATCATCTAACTAGGAAATTCAAGGGAAAAAGAGGCCCAGGGACTCCGTGGACTCAAACAACATGACTGTTGTCTCCTGTATGTTGACCCTATTCACATCTAGTGCAGCAGGTTTTGCTCCATGCAGCAGTAAGGAGTCAAGAAGGAAATGGCAACCCACTCCAGTATTCTTGCCTGGAGAATCCCTTGGACAGAGGAACCTGGTGGGCTACAGTCCATGGGGTCGCAGGGTTGGACACGACTGAGCAACACACACACACACACACACACACACACACACACACACACACACAGCAGTGAGGAGAGAGGAGGAAAAATGGCTGATAATCTACCAGGAGGGACATCCAGCCTCTCTTGCCCAGGCTCTGCATATGACTCAAGAAGAGCACTCTGATGGGTCCATCTTGCATCCACACTCGCCCCTGTGATGGCCACTGAGGCCAGGATAGTGGAGTGTGAGAATGAGCGAAACCAGGTCTCAAACACACCCTGAAGTTGGGGGCTGCATTTCCTGGATTCCAATCAGCACGTTCCAAGACGCACTTTAACTTCTCAGTCTTTCTGCCTTTGAAAAGTACAACTATCATCATACAGAGGTCAGAATACCATACCTCACTGGAAAACAAAACCCCCCTTGACACTTCCATCTGCTCAATAAATGTGAAGACATTCATCTGTCAAGATCTCCACTGTGAAATAATCACCGTCCAGTAACCCAACAGATTGAAAGGTAGATGCCAAAAGTCTTTGGCAATTCTTTTATGCAAATGTTTATTATTTTATTCATTTACTGAGCAGTTTACTAGCTGTCTGACCCATACTACGCACTTCATGTGCATTACATTGCTTAGTCTCCATAATAACCCTATGAGGCACTATTATTAACCCCATTGTGTGGTAGGAAAGCTGAGGCTCAGGGAGGTTAAGTAACTTGCCTAATACTTCACAGCAGCGGATGTGAATACAAGCCAAGTCAAAGGTCAGGGTCGTACCCACTAGGCTACCACGTGGTAGAAGTATGAACAAAACAGAGGAGCATAGGAGAATAGTGACCAGTTGTCCAGGGAAGTCTTCAAGGACAAGGAAGAATTTACCCAGCAGAGACTGTGGTAAAAGACACTGTGAGCAGAGGAAAGAAAGTGTGAAAAGACCACATGTGCAGCTTATGCTGTTGTTCAACGTTTCACGTCCAAGATCAACTAATCCCAGTAACTCAGACTGTTAGACGGGGACGTCTGAATTAGTGAAAGATTGGAACTGTGTTCATTTATTGTTGCTGTCAGTATTCAGTCACTAAAGTCATGTCCTATGCTTTTGCCACTCCATGACTCCTCTGTCCATGGGATTCTCTAGGCAAGAGTACAGGAGTGGATTGCCATGCCCTTCTCCAGGGGGTCTTCCCAACCCAGGGATTGAACCCATGTCTCTTGTACTGGCAGGCAGATTATTTACCACAGAGCCACTTGGGAAACCCATGTTCATTTATAAACAAAACTAAACGTAGTTTTATTACATTCAGTATGCCTACAAACACAAAGTTCTTTAAAAAAAAAAAAAAAAGTTGTCAAGTGATTTACCTGTTCAATTTTAGTACAAACTATTTTGGGCCCTATTGACATCTGTGTATGGACCCCAATCGTTCTTGAATTGTGTAATTAGGGATTACACACACTTTCTGTCTTTGAATTCTCACAACCACCTTTGCCAGCCTAAGGATTTGAACATTATTACATCTGTTTAACTGCTCCTGAAGACCTATAAAAGTAAGATAGCACTCTTTTTGGTTATACAAATGAAATTTAATTTTTATTAAATGAGTTTTTAAATCAGAAGTGACAATTACAGCCTTTGAAAAAACCAGAGGAAAGGCTTAAATAATGATGGGAAGTAAAAGAGGAAGAGTGAATTTCTTTTTTCCCATGATAAAATGAGAAAGGGTTTCTACCCCATCCCTCAGTAAAGACTTCCTTCATCCACCCAACGGATCAAGTACAACACTGTCCTCGCTTCAAACTTGCATCCCCCACCCTGTCCCTTCAGGCAGTCCCCGGGCTCTGTGGCCTCTTCAGCGCTGGGACCTGCCCCTCCGTACCCGCCCTCTGTCGCTGTGTCCGTTCAGGACTCAGAGTCTCCGTCCTCCCTGTTTCTGGCCCCGCTGCTCTCCTCCCCATCTTCCGGAGTAAGCTCCTTGACACCCAGTTCTGTGCAGTGTCTCACGTCACTGGAGGAGGGACTGGTCCAAGCAAGCCTGTGCAGAGCACTCCACTAGAGCTGCCACAGGGGCGGAAAAATGAAACACCCTCTCATGTCTTCCGCCCGGTGGGGAAGGCTGTGTGCAAAAGACAAGGCTGAGGCCAGTACTCAAAAGGAGAAATAAGCAGATGCGACATGGAGCATCCTGGCAACGTCAGCGCCTTGGTTCTCATCCCTCGTCTGATTCCTTACAGTTACCACTGTATCTCTGTCATCTACAGAAGCTGGTGAACTACTCTTTTGCTTAGAGACAAGCAAAAAACAATGCTGATTGTGTTTACACCTGGATCTTCATCAAATGTGCGATATTTTGAGTGTGAAGTTCCAGCTTGTAAGTCTGGCAAACTCAGCTCTTGTTGGCATGCCCTCTGCCTTTCATGTCAGTCTGGTCTCAATCCTACCACAACCACAACACCAAAGTTCAGAACTGTCTCCACACAGAGCTGTGTTTTGTTGCTTTTATTGCTGCTGAAATTATCGTTATTTTTGTTGTTGTTAAAGCACTGACTTCACCAGACTCTGCCCCTCTTGCTAGACCCTTGCATATCACATAACCATACTTTGATTGGTATCTACTGAGGTTAGCCTTCCAAAGACACCTTCCTGACCAAGCCCTCTCCCCCATGTCCCTTTAGCCTCTGAACACATCTCTACTGCACCAAAACAGACACTGTATTTTGTAAGTTTGTTTATTTTGCTCTCCTGTTCCGTGAAAACAGGGAAGGATTGTTATCTTTCTTCTCCATAACTAACATGCTGTTGGTTCATAAACTGGTCCCCCAGCCTCCCCAGAGGGCACAGAGAGAAGAGAGAAAGAGAGAGACCCCAGGCTGGTAGCTGCTGTACTGTCCTCAGGCGTGTCCGACTCTGCAACCCCATGGACTGTAGCCCGCCAGGCTCCTCTGTCCATGGGATTTTCCAGACAAGTATACTGGAGTGCATTGCCATTGCCTTCTCCAGAGGATCTTCCCAACCCAGGAACTGAACCTGCGTCTCCTGCATCTCCTGCTTTGACAGGCAGATTGTTTACCACTGAGCCACCTGGGAAGCCCAGGTTTGATAAGCCGGGGGCCTTCCCTACAGGCCTTGTCTTGAGCAGCTGCGAGGTGAGTAGACCTCCCAGCAGTACCTTAGATGTGTACGGAGAGGCTTTAACAGGGTTCAGTCATGTACACCATCCAGATGGCCCTCTCAAGGCTCCATCTTTGGAATGGCTCTGGCTTTGAATGGTGGATGGAATATACATTCCATCCAAAAAAATGGGATGGGAGGGTGGGGGATTGGGGGTGGGAGGGGAGTGTGGTAAGGAGCCTCCTGTTGCCCATGGTCATCTCTCAGGTCAACCAGCAATCACACTTTGATGACCTCCTCCAACACACAGCAGGTAGTCAGAAAAGTTTGCTGAATGAATAAACAAATAAATATTCTGAGATACTTCAATTTGGGCATCTTGAAAATTATATCACTCCATCTTGCTTTAAAATCCCTAAACGTGTGCAAGGCAGGAATGTCTCTTCCCCCTCACTGGAGACTGTAGTATATACATATTCAATTCATAGGTTAGATCTTCCTATGACAAGCTGACTCTCTTGAAGAGTTTAATATTTGCTTTTAATTACACCCTGCCATGCAACTAGTACTTTGTTAAATGTAAGGGAACAATCCCCTCTGCATATCAACAGAGGTAAGTTCAATTCAATAATTTGAATTAAGGAATTTTGTGCTCTAATAGTCAAACCGCTACAGGAAATGTCATTTCCATAAACTTGTCAACTGGAGAACACTGTTACTTGAATACCTTTTAAGGGTTTTATGTTTGAAGTTGTTTAGTTGCTAAGTCGTGTCCAACTCTTTGCAATCCTATGGATTGTAGCCCACCAGGCTCCTCTGTCCATGGGATTCTCCAGGCAAGAACACAGGAGTGGGTTGCCGTGTTCTCTAGGGATCTTCCTGACCCAGGGATTGAACAGGTGGATTCTTTACTGCTGAGCCACCAAAGAAGCCCTTCAATGAAGCCCTTCAATGGTCTAACCTATGTTGAAAGTTCATCATCTCATGACTGGCATGAGGTTCAAACCACTGTTCAAACCACTCCTTACAGTCTTTGTGTTTGGGACTTGAACAGCTGTCTGATAGTTACACAAAGGGGACATCTGACAGTCACATCTGATTCTCCGTCAACAAGATTCCACATCAGGTGGTTCTCAGCCAGGCTGTGCCTCCAAAGTACATGCAAACAGTTTTGCAAAATACAAATCCCGGGTCCTGCTGAATCGGAATCTCAAGGTCTGAGCTGTCAAATGCAGACAAATATTAATGGCTCATTTGTTCCGTTGATGCTGATAAGAAGCCAGTACTGAGAACTTCCAAACAACCAAAAATGGAAGCACCTCTTCTGCTCAGCAGATGACCAGACAGGAGGAGGCTTCATAACGACACATCCCCAGCCCACGGTCATGGAGACGTGGACAATTAGGGAAGTTAATTGGCTCGAGAGGAGGAAACTCCCTGAACAACAGGCAGCTGGTGAATCAACTCATCCAGGTGTGCTAGAAAAAAGAAGGGAAACTCTTGCCTTTCTGAATGAAAGCAGTCACCTCAGCAGGGGCATGATCAAAAAGACAACTGCGTTTGGTGCACGCTCCCAAAAGCTGGCTCTCGTCCAAGCCCCGCAGCGTCTGCTTGGAAAAGCACCAGATGAGTATGGCAATGAGGCTGTCTGGGCCTTGCTGACTTCCACCTGGAGCGCCTTACTATGTGCTGAGTCTCTGAATGTTCTCAACAGCCCTGTCACAGAAGCACTGCTGTTCCCATTTAACAGAGGAGGAAACTGAGGCATAGAAAAATTCTATGACATTGCTAGTATGCGGCAAGGTTGGACTCCAAACTCTGCCCTTCAGAGTTTGGGGGCTGTAAGTCATTACATCAATTCTCTGAGCCTTCCTTTCTTGACCTAAGATAATGGAGATTTTACTGTTGTGAAAAGTGAGGTAAGAGATTAGGAAGAACACGCAGCCATCAGTAAATGGCAGCTAGGACTGCTGAGTAATGCTGCTAAAGAGCCCTCTGAAATCTACGCAATGAGGCAGCGTGACCTGAAGAGTGAGTGCTAGTCACTTGCAAAGGAGCTTTGAAAGCGAGATTTAACTCTGTAAAATGATGGCCTGGCTACTTACTGACAGCACGCTTTGCTCTGCTCCTCTTTGCCCTTTTTCAGCTACTCTTGGACAGTGATTGAAAATGTATCCCTGAGTGGAGAAGGCCCTCAAATTAGAGAAATCAGTTATTCAAGGTTGGAAAGGCAGATACTGCTATGATGGGATGATGCACACATTAAAACACACACACACACAGGGTCTCCCAACAGAAACACAATTCCAAGCATCTGTTCGTCCTACAGCCCGAACACCTTCCAGAATCCAAGGTCAGGAGTGCCCAGGAGAACGAAGTCACTTTGCCCAGGGTTGTTGCTGTTGGTTAGTTGCTAAGTTGTGTGCCACTCTTTGTGGTCCTTTGGACTATAGCCCTCCAGGCTCGTCTGTCCATGGTATTTCCCAGGCAAGAATACTGGAGAAGGTTGCTGTTTCCTTCTCCAGGGAATCTTCCCGGCCCAGGGATCAAACCCAGGTCTCTTGCATTGGCAGGTGGGTTCTTTACCACTGAACCAGTGGGGAAGCCAGGGTGCCTTCTGCTTAAACGTCTGGACAGTGGCCCTGGGCCTCCCTGCTTCCCTTCTCCTCCTGTTCTCTGTTTGCCCAGCTAGTCCTTCAAGCAGGCAAACAACCCATTTGGTTTACTTCACATTACATGATTTTCCAATCTCCCCAACTTGAGTTTTCCAATTTAACCATTTCAAGCCTGCTTCTGTGTCTAAAACAGCAAGCAGAGCCTGGACGTGAGTTGGCACTGGAAGTGCAGTGTGTGTTTGTGAACCATGAGGAGCTGAACAAATGTTGGTCCCACCAAACCTGGGTGCCCTGTGTCTTGTGCGTCTCTGCATCGCCAACGAATGCACTGCAGCTAACATCTGACAGGTTTAAATAAACATTCATTCAGTGAGTAAATAAGAAATAGGGTCTATTAAGGTAAATAAAGGCCCAGCATACAGCTCAAAGGCAATCCCTAAGAAGTGCTGAAAATTGTTTTACTGAGGACTTTGCTGTATGCTAATGCCTGTGCTATTGACATCATTTATGGAGGCCCCTCGGTTGTTATGGGAAAATGGAAACAAAGAGAGGTGAAGAGATTACCCCAGGCAGAGCTGAGACTAGAACCTGGACACTCCAGCTCTGGAGCCCACGCCTTCATCACCATGCCTTGCTGCTCTCTGACGAAAGAGCTGAGCCCACAGAAATTTCGGATTTGGAAGAGAGAGTCAACATTTACAGGATCAAACACATATTTTACTGATGGTGCATATGAGGCATAGATTAATTCCAAATTACATCTACAGCCCTCAGCGGTGAAAAGCGCTTAGGCTTTTATTGTCAGTCCATAGAGGGTTGGAATTCCAGCGGTCACCTGAGAGTTATGTGGCCTTGAGTTTATCACTGGGCCTCTCTGAGCAACAATGTTTCAGTGGATGTTCCCTTTGGGAGCCTGGAAAAGTCCATCACTGTAAGACTTAAGAGATGCTGAAAATAAACACCCAACAAGAGCATCATAAAGTGTGTGCTAAGTCAACGGCAAATTTGTTACCTGTAACATTTTTTTTGTACTTCTGTCTCCTGATAGCTCAGTTGGCAAAGAATCTTCCTCCAGTGCAGGAGACCCATGTTCAATCCCCGGGTCGGGAAGATCCCCTGGAGAAGGAAATGGCAAACCACTCCAGTATCCTTGCCTGGAAAATCCCATGGACAGAGGAGCCTGGTGGGGTGCAGTCCACAGGGTCACAAAGAGTTGGGCATGGCTGAGCAACTAACACTTTTCTTTTTTCTGTCTCTATACACACTTTCCTATTACTTCATGTGCCTGATACAATCCTACTCATCCTTTAAGACAGCAGGTCCAGCTCAGACCCTCTGGGAATTCTCCTCTGGCCCTCTCTCCAGCTCTTTTTCCTTAGAGAGGTTCTCATTCCTTCCTTGAAGCCATGAAGGTATCTGGAAATAGCAGTAAGTTTCAGAGATCAGGGCCACAGCTCTGGGGCCAGGCCAAGAGACTGCAGAACAAATTCAACACTGATTGAGCTTCTGCCCCATGCCATGCATGGCTCCAGGCACTATTGACTTCTGCGTGGTCTCTGCTAATGCTAATATGGAAGAGAGAGACAAAACAACTCACCCATCAGGATTCAGGGTGATAAGGATGAAATCACAGTGCAGATCAGAAAAGTCTGAGGCAGAACTCTTGGACTACCCTTTGGAAGACAAGCAAGAGTTTGCCATGAAAAGAAAAGCAGGAAAGGTAGAAAGTACAGATCCATCAGAGTGTCTCCCACAAAGTGTGGGTATGAAAAACCAAGTTGCTTTATCCTAAATGATGTGGAGGCCCCCGATGGAATATAAGCAGCTCAGTCATGTCTGACTCTTTGCAGCCCCATGGACTGCAGCCTGCCAGGCCCACTGTCCATGGGATTCTCCAGGTCCCATACTGGAAGAATACTAGAGGGGGTTGCCATTCCCTTCTCCAGGGGCTCTTCTGACCCAGAGATCGAACTCTGGTCTTCTGCTTTGCAGGCAGATCCTTTGCCATCTGAGTGAGCCACTTTAGGGAAACCCAGAAAGTACAGGTCCGTCAGAGTGGCTCCCACAAAATGTGAGTATGGAAAAACCAAGCCGCTTTATCCTAAATGATGTGGACATCCCCAAAGGAATATAAGCAGAAGAGTAACATGAAATTAACTTTCTAAATAACTGCCAAATCCCTCCTTCCATCATGGATCATTCTATGTCTTCCCACATATTCGTTAAGACAACGTTCCTCAAAACACTCACTTTGAGATTTCTGTTACTTTCAGCCACTCTTTCAGATGTTGATCAGGACTCAGCCCTGCCTTACAGAGCAAAGATTAATGTAGTCCAGCCCCATGTCTTCAATTACATGAAGAAATGTGATGAAGTGGTGATGAAAGCTGTGAACCGTTTTTTTTTTTTTCCCCCCCCCCGAGAAAGAGAAATACCCAGACACTTGGCAGAACACATTTTATCATCCTGTGTTATAATCAGAGAGAGACAGCCTGTCTCCCCACCCTCTAGGCCTTTTCCACCACCGACTAGTGAGTAGTTTGCAATCAATCAAGGAGATGGTGCTTGAATTCTGGATGGCATGTCTCTGTCTGTCTCCCCCAACACGAACAAGAAATACTCTTTGCATGACAGGGCCATTTATTAAGAGCAAGATTTCAGTACTCCTCTCTGCGATAAAACAGCCAGAGTTAGCTCCGGACCTCCTCTGGGATCAAGATATCCGACATCTTCAAAGCTCAGCACAAAGACTTGTATCAACAAGGCTATTGATCTAAGAGAAGAGGAATTCTCCCAAAAGTCTCTTCACTGGATATCATCATTTTTTAACACCTGCTTTCTTCTCTGACTCCGTGATTTGGTATTTGTCTTCCTAGTTCTCAGACATTGCTATTTCTCTAGCTAACACTGAATTCATCTGCTAGAAATTAATGGTCTTTTAATCATTACATCTTTCTTTTTTTAAGTCTTTAAAAAAATTTTTTTTACAACATTGCTTCTGTGGTTTATGTTCTGGTTTTTTGGCTGTGAGACACGTAGGATCTTGGCTCTCTGACCAGGGATCAAACCAGCACTCCCTGCATTGGAAGATGAAGTCTTAACCCCTGGACCACCAGTGAAGTCCCTAATCACAACATCATCTCATCACCTATCTCTTTACTATTTATAAAACCCTTTGCACTTGCGTTACCTGGTCTCCAAATGGTCTCTATTTCTTGATTTTTTTAAACGGAATTTCACAATCCTAGTAACCTTGAAAATCTCTCCTCTCTTGAAACATTCTTTGTTCCTGATCCTGAGCCCCTAATCTATGTACCACCCACCTATTGATCAGCCTGGAGTATCAGCCAACTTTCACTAGGTACTGCTGTGGTAACAAACAATCCTACTATCTCAGTGACTGATGTCAAAGTTAATCTGTCAGTTGTGTGTCCGCTGTAAGTTGGCTGTAGTTCTATTCCATATGTGCGCCTCTTTCTCGGAGCTAGCAGGAAGGAGAAAACCTACTTGGAAGATGCCATTTTTTGCGCATTGAGGAAAGGACCAGTGCAGTGATATTTCTTAATGATTCTGTTCATCAGAAGTGACTTCTACTCACATTTCATTGGTTAAAGTAAATCACAAAGCTCAGCCTAAAATCAATGGTACACAGAAGTGTAATCTTACAGGAAAGGCAGAAAATAAGTGTAAACAATAATGCACCCTACTATGCTTGGAATGTCTTGCTGAATTCACGGCTGAGGAATCCATGATGTTTTCCAGAGATAATTCTGCATTTTCTTCCTTGTATCTATTCTTAATTCAGGAGCCCACTTGGTGCTGTGTCTTGCTCTCTCCCTTCCACTGTAGAATCTGGGAGCAATGATCTAAAAATGGAATTAATGATCCTCAACACCTATAAAGTTGATCATGACCAAAAGTACATTATTTATTTTATGAAGAGTTATTGGGTTGGAAGTGGCAGATAAGGCTTCTTAGATTTTATAAATCAAAGGGATTTTTTAATAGTTTGACAGATTTTATTTGGGGGCTCCAAAATCACTGTGGAGGGTGACAGCAGCCATGAAATTAAAAGATACCTGTTCCTTGGAAGAAAAATTATGACAAACCTAGACAGCATGTTGGAAAGCAGAGACATCACATTGCCGACAAAGGTCCACATAGTCAAAGATATGACTTTTCCAGTAGTCATGTACAGATGTAAGAGTTGTACCATAAAGAAGGCTGAGCACCGAAGAATTGGTGCTTTCTAACCATAATGCTGGAGAAGACTCTTGAGTCCTTTGGACTGCAAAGAGATCAAACCAGTCAATCCTAAAGGCAATCAGCCCTGAATATTCTTTGGAAGGACTGATGCTGAAGCTGAAGCTCCAATACCTTGGCCACCTAATGCAAAGAATTGACTCATTGGAAAAGACCCTGATTTGGGGAAAGATTGAGGGCAAGAGGAGAAGAGGGCAACTGAGGATGAGATGGTTGGATCACATCACTGACTCAATGGATATGAGTTTGAGCAAGCTCCAGAAGATAGTGAAGGACAGGGAAGCTTGGCATGTTGCAGTCCATGGGGTCACAAAGAGTTGAACATGACTTAGCAACTGAACAACAATTTTGTGAACTTCAAAAAGAGAAAACCCTAAGGCTCAGAGAGATATATTTATTTGCCAGTGCTCATAAGTCTAGAGAATGATAAAGCAAAGAATATAACTCAGATTTTTTTTAAATCAAGGCTCTTTCTACCACCCAAAGATGTGTAGCCTGCTACAGACAAATTTCAGCAAGGGCTTTGCCTTAATCTTTCATAATATACTGTGAGGAAGATTGGAAAACATGGTCCAGAAGTCAGTACATTCAGTTGACCTTGTACTTTGTCAGAAGAATGTACCCAAAGGGTACTGATTAATGCATCCATATCCATCTTAAAGGATATCTCTAGGAGTATACTATAGGGATATTCTCTAGGTCTTATCCTAGCCAACATTTTTATTAATTACTGTGTCAAAAACATGGAGATCGTGCTGTGATAGTCATTGGCACTGTTCATTAACTGTCTCTGAGCACATGATTGAATTGCAATTTCTGACCTCTGTGTGACTGATGAGGTCATGAAACTAATTCCAGCTAATGAGAAAAAGTAATGACTATTACTTCCAGGCTGGGGCATCTCATTTCTGGCGTGAGAGCTTCAGAGCTTTTCCTTTACCATGTTGATCAGCAATGTTGGAGGTGCAGGTGTCTCTCTGCCCGGCTCCTGGAGTGAGATGACATGGAAGAGGGCCTCCGCCAAGTCATCATGGACTGTAACATAATCAGAGAATGAGCTCTGGGCTTTTATCAGCCACTGGGATTTAGGACTCATTTATCCTTCAATATAGCTAAACATACTCTGACTGACTTTCATATTAAGAAAATCTGTTATTATAAATCAAAGCTGGGAGAAATAGCCAATATAACAATTGGCTGATACAGGGTGGAAAATTCAGCATTGTGATAGGTTTGGATTAGGGCTCAATACATCTGACAAGATAGACCTGAAGAGGGCAAATGTAATTCCCAGCACTTTAAGTTTCAGAAATCAATAGAGGTTCATAAAAGGAAAGGTTGTAACCTATAAGCTCATTAGGAATCAATACTACACTTGGCTGCCAAAAAATCCCAAACTCATTGGTAGTCTGTACGCATAAAAAATATAGTGTCTGGAGATCAAGGAAATTAATAGTCCTGCATGCTATAGAGAATACACCAAAAGCACCAGGTTCGATGAGCAAAAATGTAGCTAATGCAGAATGACTAAGATGCTAAGGGGACCTGAAATTATGTCAGAAAGGAGTTGCTAAAGGATCTGAGATGTATAACCCAGAGGAGTCTTGGGAGACATGTGATCTCTTTCTTTGACCGTCTGGAGAGCAGTGATGAGTGAGGAAGTCCCGTTTTGCGTCATAGCCCATAGGAGTAACAGGGGAAAGCTGCAAGGAAGAGGAGGCAGGTTCAGGAAGGTCTTTCCTTGTCTTCACAGAAAGTCTGTCAACAACTCCCTAGGACTCGTAGATAAGCTCAACTTTATTGTTGAGACAAGCATCCAACTGAATTTGTCTGTATGAAGATGTCTGAAAATTGTGAGATTCTTCAAGAAAAAGAGTACGTTATTCATCTATGTTCCAGTGTTCAGGACCCACTCTGTATTTATAGGATGGAGTTGCATCAGAAGAAATGTTCGAACAAGCAGAATCCCACAGCAGTTGGAAGCGAACAAAGGCCTGCCCTCAGGGAATTCCATCCAGTGACCTGAGGGCTATAGGAGAAGGCCCTTTAACATTTGCTTGAACTCCACTCCCACCCTTCTGCAATTCAATTCAATTCAATTCAATTCAACTCATGCTCAAAGCCCACTAGCAACTTAAGTGCTCTTAGGACATAGATCATTTGTATTGCTTTCTTCAGAAAAGAAAGAAATGGAAAAGCATGATATCAAAATGGTAGACCATATTAGATGTCTCGTTTCTTTGACTATACTCCAGTATCTAAATTTCAATAGATGAATTTGTAAAGAAATTAGTGCTATACTTTCAGAAACACGTTTGATTTTCAAAGCAGTGTGTGCGTGTGTTTAACTTAAATATAAGGTCTTATGGCATTATGTAACATGTCTGGTATAGAGACCAGAAACCAGAAATATAGTTTGAAGACTCACAGGGTCACCCTACATGAGAAAATGAAAGTGTGTTCACTTAGACAAGAAATATGTATTAAGTATCTACTGGGTACCTCACACTGTACCAGGTTCTGAGCATATAAAGATTAGATAGGTCAAGTCCCACATACAAGGAATTTAGAGTTTAGGAGGGATATAGGCAATATATGAGAAAATGTGCCCAAAAATCTGTGCAGAAAGGGGTCAACTGTAAAGCACTTAATTGCAATAAAAATATAAGAGAAAAAGTGTAAATATTCAGCAACTGTGGACTGTTGTAATAAGTTTACATCCATTCAAAAAAACACCACATTTTTATAATTCACTTATTAGATGAATAGATATAAAGTAAAAGAAATTTTTTTAAGTAGAAAAACTTTATTTCTTAAAACAGAGAAGTTCAGAGCGGGATCAAAAAGCAAGCACAGAGCTCCCCTACATGCTCCTCCTCCACATGCACATGGACTCTCCCACCATCAACACCTGGAACCAGAGTGTCACGTTTGCTACAATGCATGAACCTATGCTGACATCACATTATCACCCAGAGTCCATAGTTTACAGTAGGATTCACTCTTCATGGTGTATACGCTGCAAATGAGTATTAGTTGTTCAGTCATATCTGACTCTTCGAGACCCCATGGACTGCAGACCACCAGGCTTCTCTGTCCATGGAGTTCTCCAGGCAAGAATACTGGGGTGGGTTGCCATTCCCTTCTCCAGGGGGTCTTCCCTACACAGGGATCAAACCCAGGTCTCCTGCACTGCAGGCAGATCCTCCACCGTCTGAGCCACCAAGGTAGCCACATGCTATGGGATCTTGACAAATGTATGATGACATATACCCATCATTATAGTTTCATACAGAATAGCGAAGCAAACCAAGCTTGGATTCAGTAACAATTTTATTTCCAAACTCCTATTTGGTGTTCAGTCACTTACTGTAACGGACCTTATCAAGTCATCTGTAATGAGCCACCAGATTAAAACAAATAGCAGGAACAAAGCAGGCAACCGTGTTTAAACCAGTGCAGAGCTGGCCCATCTAAAAGGTGGGTGAAAGAAAATGTCCAGTTCACAGTGGAATCAAGTAGCAACAGACTCCTAGAATCAGAAAAATATGTTTGGATCAGCCAAATTTTAGCACCTCAAATCGAGCCAGCTGGAACTCTATTTCAAATTCAAGATTTGCCTTTTAATGGGAAATCTGCGGAGAGAGAGATCAGAGGAAATAGTTTTATTTTAGCATCATGATTTCAGATTGTAGTGAAGTGACACATAGTAGAAAATAACTCAGGCATGACAGAATAAAATCACTCTAAGAAAAAGTCCATCTGGGTTTCTGGTGTAAAATGATGAGTTGAAGCCATGTGTTGATCCTTGTTCTCTCCCTCTGCATCCTTCTAAAATGATATTATTGGAATTCAAAAAGCATAGACTGCAAGGGCAATAATTGAGAGAGAGACAGGTGTCAAAAAAAATTTGGAAATGAAAAGTAAAAGAAGGTGTTGGTGGACTTTGAGAAAGTTGAATGCCAGGTTCCACAGGAAAGGAATCCAGTGAGACAGAGCCCATTCGTGCAGCAAGGCTCTAGAAAGGCTTGTGCAAGGAGGTGCCAGCTCCCACCACAGGGGAGTGTGAAGCAAGGGGGTTTGGGAAAGTCTCCTTAACAAACAGAATCCCATTGTTTGAAGCCAGAAAATTCTCTCTCACACACACACTGGCAGGAAACCAGAGGATTATTATGTGAGAAACTGACATGAAGCAGTTCCTAATTTGGAGTTAGCAGGAAGAGGGCTATACTGAAAACAAAGGAATGAATTGGGATTTTACACATTGAAATATGGGATTTCCCATTCTGCTAGTACAACCTGGCTCCTGGATTGACAGTACCCAGGTGTGTTTTTTCCAGGGAAGAGACAAGTTTCCAGGAATAATCAAATGACCCACTGAAAAGGTCTATAAACAGGTGTTTGGGAATCTCCCAACAGAAAGTCCTGGTTCTGACCAAATCAGTCCACACTGAAATTGACACTCCACAGTGAAATTGGCACAGAGCTGTCAAACTCCTCCCAGATATAGTTAGGATTTCAAACCACCTGTTACGATGTCTCTCTTAACAGTGAATAACCTAAGAATCCCCAGACATTTGTCTAAAGTCTTTATATGAAAGACAGAGACCACAATAAACATATTTTAAAGTAACTCACCTCAGTGAAAGCAGAGAAAAATGCAGGGGAAAAAGTTAGAAAACTACAACCGATATCTTTAAAGAGCCAGGAAAAGAAGAACAGGATGCTATTTTGTAAGATAATGTTTGTAACAGAAACTTTATAGGAAAAAGAATCTTGCAAATTAAAAGCATAATAGGAGAAATACAAATTCAACAGAATGATTGAAAGAGAAAATGAAGGAAAGCATTGGGAAAATAGACCAAGTGATGGGATGTATGGGGGGAAAGTATTATGTAAAATAAAATGGAGACCAAGTTTGACGATCCTCTGATCAGACAAACCCACTTAAGCCACATAAGGAAAACTAACTCTAGTTTATTTCATTTATGTAAGGGAAATTTAAGTTAATTCTTGTAAATATTTCTAATAATCATAATCAAAACTTGCCATCCTCCTAAAATGATGTAGGATAATCATTTTTAACCAATTCCATGCTGTCCACACTGCAATAATCAATCATCATGAAGATCAAACAGCATCTTCATTCTGGCTTTAGAAGACATCCTGTAATGTCCTGCCACTGAGACCCCTACCAGTTCCAAGCTTGAAATCTCCCAGTTCACAGTTTTTTCGACCAACAAAATTTTCATATCAAGTGAGGCTTTCTAAATTTTCTTTTGACAAAAGATGAAGCAATTAGAGGATCAGTGTAGGAGGTCCAACATGTAGAATTTTAGGAAAAGAAGACAGGGCTAGAAGGACGTTATATAAGAAGTAATATTGAAAATTTTTCCAGAACAGAAGGATCTAAGTTTCTGAATTCAGTGTTCCCACTCATTGCTTGGAAAAGCTGATGGGAAATGAGCATAAATTTCAGAACTTAGGAGACAAGAAAAGACCATAAAACCTACAGAGAAAAAAGAAAAACAGAAGTGATGTACTAAATACTAGGAATCGGTATTTTATTACTTACAACAACACTGAAAGCCAAAAATCAATCCAACAAAGTCTTCCTGATTCTGAGGTTTCTAAGCTAGTGTCCTAACCAGACATACCACCATTAAAATGTGAGTTTGGGGGAAAAGATACATTTTTGTGTACATGCATGTGTACATAATCAGTCGTGTCTGACCCTCTGTGACCCCATGAACTGTCGCCCGCCAGCCTCCTCTGTCCGTGGAATTCTCCAGGCAACAATATTGGAATGGGTTGCCATTTTCCCCTCAAAGGGATATTCCCAAACCAGGGATCGAGCCCCCAACTCCTGCATTCGCAGGCAGGTTCTTTACCACTGAGCTTCCTACATACAACTTTTCAAAAAAATAATCTTTGCTTAATTCCCTTTCTGGAAACTTCTAGTTGATGATCTCCATCAAAGTGAGGAAATAAATCAAGAACATAAAAAACCAAACGTCTAGGACATAAGATCCATATAATTTATAAATCAACAAGCTGATATTAAGAGACTTATCCAGACTCAAGACAGGATCAAAACTAAATCTTAAAAATTTAAGAAGTTCTCACATTTCTTTTCCACCCCATCACCTTTTCAAAGGATCTTTTCTTTTTTTTTTTTAAGGAAAATGAATGTGTTCTTTTCCTTGTTTAGATGGAGGAGAAAACTATTGGGGATGGAAATAAATCTCATGTAAGGAATATTTATCCACAAGTTAGTCAGTGATGAATTTGGTGTACCAGGGAATCACTCCAGTCTGGCCAGGGGAAGATAAATATTTTCATTTGACAGGAAAAAAAAAAAAAAAAGGATGACGATGGTGGCAGATAAAGGCCCAAGAGTTACTGCCTTCCGTGACATAATATCTGCAAAGATTAATGGAAACGTTTTGCACAGTGATACTTAAGCTCTGAGTTTGGGGAGTTAAATTTAAATATTCAAGCAAAATTTCTCATCAAAGATGGGATCCTGGGTCACAGATCCTGGTTCACAGAGAATGTGCAGATGGGAGAAATTCGGATAGCACAGCAAGGTATTCAGACAACCACGCCTCATGTTACCTGATCACTGACTCTGGAAAGACTTTCTCTCAGGGAGGATGAGCCAGGTTAACACCTTGCATAATATTCTCACCTTACAGGACAATGCAACAACCATGGATTGGATGGCTCCAAACTGGGGCTTTGCATTTGGAGGGAACAATATTTTCTTCTGCTGGAAGAGGGATATTGTCAGGTATCATCACAAATTTTCTCAATCATTTTCATACAAAAGAAGCATAACTCTGCTTGGGAACCATGTGTCTATCTGAAAGCCGGGGAGACTCAAAGCTCTCACCAATAGCAAGCAGACAGCTCTCTTCCTGCCTCCTGCAAAGTGCCAGCAAGCTTACATTAGAGATGCTGTATGCCCACTGCTTTCACAGGGGAAGCGCACCGTTCACAAAGCCGTGCAGGCTGGTCCGAGACCATCCTCAGCGCCTGTCTCGTCCTCACTCAGCATCAGCGGGACAGTGACTGCATCAGCCGCTTCCCTTCTCTGAATTCTCCAGGCCATAGCCCAGGCTTTCCCTTCAGCCTTTTTTAGTGGAAGGAGGGGTACCTACCTCCTGAATAGTTTTCTTCTTTTTAGGTTTTCCTCTTTCTGTTTCTGTTCGCTCGTGCCTGAGTCATTCTGCTTTTTGTTTGTTTGCTGTTTGGTCTGGGGATTCTTTAATAATTTTTTTTTTTCACTGAAATATAGTTGTACTCAGTCATTTTTCTAAAGCAGACACAACCAAGTTGCTTCTCTGCCTGAAATCCATCAAGATCCTAAAGCCAAATCAGCCTCTGTACCCCGACACTGAATTAGGTCTTGGAGACAGAGTTTTGGATGAAGTAGAAAAGACTAGATTTATTGCTTTGCCAGGCAAAGGAGGCCGCAGCTGTCTAAAGCCCTCAGAACTGTGTGTCCTGACCTGGAGCCGGTAGTGAGGAGTCTCATAGTAATGCCTCAGGGAGGGCGTGGCCAGCTTGTGGACTTTCTTCCTATTGGTTGGTGGTGAGGTAAGTGGGAGTCAGCATCATCAACCTTCTGGTTCCAACCAGTCTGGGGTCTATGTGCTTATGGACAGCATACTTTCAACTTCTCCCACCTAGTGAGGGTTTCAATATCTGAAAAACAGCTCCAATATTGTCAGGTATATGCCTTGAGGGGGAACCAGGAAGGTTCCCCAAGGATGCTCTATTGGTTCTTGACTGTTCCTCCCTTCTCTCCACATGCATGCTCAATCGCCCGACTGTGTTCGACTGTGACCCCATGGACTGTAGCCTGCCAGACTCCTCTGTCCACGGGATGTTCCAGACAAGAATACTGGAGTGGGTTGCCATTTCCTTCTCCAGGGCATCATCCTGAGCCAGGGATTGAATCCACATCTCCTGCATTGGCGGGTGCTTTCTTTCCCGCTGAGCCACCTGGGAAGCCGTCTCCACGTGGCTTCTGCAGTTACTGCACACGGGCTCAGTAGTTGCAGCTCACCGGCTTAGCTGCTACACAGCAAAAGGGATCTTCCAGAACCAGGGATTCAATGGGTGTCCCTTGCATTACAAGGCAAATTCTTAACCAGATGGATCACCACGGAAGCCCCTCAAGTAATCTTGTTGAGCTTCTCTGGTTCGTTTAGTCTGGCCTCTTGTAGTCTTCTCTGATCTGGAGAATGCTGGTATCTTCCAGTTGTTGGGTTTTAATTCTATGTGTGCTTAGCCACTCAGTCGTGTCCGACTCTCTGCAACCCCCTGGACTGCAGCCCACCAGGCTCCTCTGTCCATGGGATTCTCCAGGCAAAAATACTGGAGTGGGTAGGCATCCCTTTCTCCAGGGGATCTTCCCGACCTAGGGATGGAACCTGAACCTGGGTCTCCAGCTTTGCAGGTGGATTCTTGACCCTCTGAGCCACCAGGGAAGCCCTATTGTTATTTGTGTCCCTTGAGGTGGAACCAGGGTCCTGCCCCAACTGGTTTGTGAATGTTCCTCCCTTGACTCTGCATCCCTTCCCAGATTAGCTCTTGGGAGGTCACTGAGGCTGAACAGAAAGGCTCCCCATGCCCAGGAACCCCTCCAGGTCATGCTTGTTTTCAGTCTCTCAAGGTCCAACTCAGGAGTTCCTCTCTGTGAGCCTTCCTGCAGCTTCCCTGTCACCACTACTGATTTTCACATCAATTTCTGTCCTGAAATGTCACAGTTTGTATGCATTTTTGTTTGTGTACATGTGGCCTTATTTTCCCTCACGAGGTCCTTGAGAGTAGTGAATAAGGTTTTCATCTCTATCTTTGCAGCATTTAGCCTGGTGTCCATTACACAGAGGCAATACATGTTTGTTAAATTAGCTTGGTGGAACTGCTTGGCACTGAGTTGTAAAAATATTAACGGATTTAAATTGAAAACAGATTTGCCCCACCAGGAGTGACACTGTCATGTTTTAATCTATTGTTTAAACAAATTCAACCTTACAAGGTCAATTCAAGCACAAAGGAAGAAATTAAAAATCATAGTCCTGCTATGCAAGAGTAACCATAAATTTCACTTTGGCACTTGTTCTTTCAATATTTTATATGTATCTTTCTGAACAAATATTTATAAATCATAAAATTCCTAAATTAATATGTACAATTCTAATTTAAAATATTATACACATACAGAAGAGTGAAAAAATGCAAATGTAAAATGAAAAGACTGGAAGATGAACCACCCAACTATTAAATTACACATTGCCTGAAATTAAACACTGATGACTCAGACAGTACAGAATCTGCCTACAATGTGGGAGACCCAGGTTCGAGCCCTGAGTCTGGAAGATCCACCGGAGAAGGGAATGGATATCCACTCCAGTATACTTGCCTGGAGAATTCCATGGACAGAGGAGCCAGTCAGTCTACAGTCAACCAGGTCACAAAAAGTCAGACACTGCTGAACAACTAACACTTTCACTTTCACACTTTTTGATGTGTATGCCTTCAGAAATTAATCAAAACCCAACATTTGCAAAATAATATCATGATATGCATAACAATTTCTGCCAAATCATGGCATATAACACAAAGCATCAAGACGCAAATTATTTTAACACCAGCTTCTAGATACTGTTTTATCCCCAGCTCCTGGAACTATATTTCCCAAGGTAAAAACCATAGTAATAGAAGTTCCTCATGGACTCAAGTGTTACAAAGTTAATAACACTAACCATTTCAACAACTCACCTTGTTTAAAAATTTTGATCAATATTGCCCAGTTTGTTAACTTCTCTCCTAAAACTACCATCGGACTAACTCTGGTCCCTAAAACCCTGTATCAATCTTCTAATTCCCATCTATGGAGGCACTAATGAGCCTCTTCTCATACCTACACCTTCCCCCATCCCTAACAGTAACCTGATTTTCATGGTTATTTCTTCCTTTCTTTTCTCTTCTCTATATTCACACCACCTAATCATGGAAAAGGCAAGAGAGTTCCAGAAAAACATCTACTTCTGCTTTATTGACTATGCCAAAGCCTTTGACTGTGTGGATCACAATAAACTGTGGAAAATTCTGGAAAAGATGGGAATACCAAACCACCTGACCTGCCTCTTGAGAAACCTGTATGCAGGTCAGGAAGCAATAGTTAGAAATGGACATGGAACAACAGACTAGTTCCAAATAGGAAAAGGAGTACATCAAGGCTGTATATTGTCACCCTGCTTATTTAACTTCTATGCAGAGTACATCATGAGAAATGCTGGGCTGGAAGAAGCACAAGCTGGAATCAAGATTGCCGGGAGAAATAACAATAACCTCAGATATGCAGATGACACCACCCTTATGGCAGAAAGTGAAGAGGAACTCAAAAGCCTCTAGATGAAAGTGAAAGAGGAGAGTGAAAAAGTTGGCTCAAAGCTCAACATTCAGGAAACTAAGATCATAGCATCCAGTCCCACCACCTCATGGGAAATAGATGGGGAAACAGTGGAAACAGTGTCAGACTTTTTTTTTGGGGGGGGGGCTCCAAAATCACTGCAGATGGTGATTGCAGCCATGAAATTAAAAGACACTTACTCCTTGGAAGGAAAGTTATGACCAACCTAGACAGCATATTCAAAAGCAGAGACATTACTTTGCCGACTAAGGTCCATCTAGTCAAGGCTATGGTTTTTCCACTGGTCATCTATGGATGTGAGAGTTGGACTGTGAAGAAAGCTGAGCACCAGAGAATTGATACTTATGAACTGTAGTGTTGGAGAAGACTCTTGAGAGTCCCTTGGACTGCAAGGAGATCCAACCAGTCCATTCTGAAGGAGATCAACCCTGGAATTTCTTTGGAGGAATGATGCTAAAGCTGAAACTCCAGTACTTTGGCCACCTCATGCGAAGAGTTGACTCATTGGAAAAGACTCTGATGCTGGGAGGGATTGGGGGCAGGAGGAGAAGGGGAAGACCGAGGATGAGATGACTGGATGGCATCACCGACTCGATGGACATGAGTTTGAGTGAACTCCAGGAGATGGTGATGGACAGGGAGGCCTGGCGTGCTGCTATTCATGGGGTCCAAAGAGTCAGACACGACTGAGCTACTGAACTGAACTGAATTGAATGATGTTAAAGATGTGTGTGCCCCCATGACCCAGTAATCTAGTCTGCCTGCAATACTGCTGGACTACATTTCCCAGCCCCCTTTGAAACTGGATAAAGGAGGCACATAATTGAGGTCTGGTTTTAAGAGTATGAGTAAGTAGTAATATGTGTCATTTCCAGTACTGGGCATAAAAACCTTATATATGAGGTTCTCAAGGCTCATTTTCCCACACCTCTGACTATGAAAACCAACTGTGGTTGAAAAGTACATAAAAGCGGGGGTGGTCCTAAGATGGCAGAGGAATAGGACAGAGAGTCCACTTTTTCCCCCACTAATTCATCAAAAGAACATTTCAACACTCAGTAAATTCCACAAAATAACTTCTGAATGCTGGCAGAGGACATCAGACACCAGAAAAGCAGCTCATTGTCTTCAAAAACAGGTAGGAAAAATTATAAAAGACAAAAAAAGAGACAAAAGAGGTAGGGAGGGAGCTCTGTCCTGGGAAGGGAGTCTTAAAAAGAGAAGTTTCCAAACACCAGGAAACACTCTCACTGCTGAGTCTGTGGTGAGCCTTGGAAGCACGGAGGGCAATATAACAGGGAGGAAAAATAAATAAATAATTAAAGCCCACAGATTACAAGCCCAGTAGTAACTCTCCCAGCGGAGAAGCAGCGCAGACGCCTGCATCCACCACTAGCAAGCGGGGGCTGGGCAGGGAGGCATGGGCTGCGTTGTTTTTTAAGGATCAGGCCCAAATGCCCTGAGTGGAACCAGAGCGAACTAACTTGGGCTAGCAAACTAGACTGTGGGATAGCTACCACGCAAAAAAGTCTGACATAAGACACCACCAGGACCATGCACAGAAGAAGGGACAGAACAGAATGAGCCGGCTGCAGACTATCCCCCTCCGGTGACAGGCAGCCAGAGCCGGAAGGGCCGGAAGGGGGCAATAGCAGCCCCAGAGAGACATTAACTTCCAAACTGCAAACAGGCTTCTTTGCTAACTAAGACTTCTTGGGGTTCTGGACTGTCATCATCCTCCTGAGAAGGTGCACCAGTTATACATCCAGAAAACTGAACAGCAGGGACGGGAGAGGCAATAAGTCGCAGCAATGGCACTTGCCAAACACCTGAGCTACTCGGACCTGGGAAGGGCACAAAATGCAGGCCCAACCGAGCCTACACCTCTGAGGACTACCTGAGTGCCTGAGCCTGAGCGGCTTAGACCTGGGAGTTGCATGCAGCCCAGGGCCAGCCTCAGACGGTTCCCAGCGGTGGAGCAACCTAGAGCCTGAGTGGTGTGCGCTGTGAGCGGGGGCAGGCCCAGCGTGGATGAGACACTGTGAGCACACGCCAGTGATATTTGTTTGCAGCATCCCTCCCTCCCCACAGCGCGACTGAACAAGTGAGCCTAAAAAAAAAGTGTCCACCACTGCCCTCCTTGTGTCAGAGTGGAAATCAGACACTGAAGAGACCAGCAAACAGAAGAAGCTAAAACAAAGGGAACCGCCTTGGAAGTGACAGGTGCAATAGATTAAAACCCTGTCCTTAGTACCGACTACATAGGAAGGAGCCTATAGATCTTAGGAAATATAAGCCAGACCAAGGAACTATCTGAAAACGAACTGACCCCACACTGCCCACAACACCACCAGAGAAAGTCCTAGATATATCTTTACTATTTTTATGATCATTCTTTTGTTTGTTTGTTTGTTTTTTCTTCTTTTCTTTTTCTTCTTTTTTTTAACATTTTTAAATTTTTAAGTCCTCTATTTCTCCTTTAATTTTCATTTTTATAACCTACTATTACTTAAAAAAAAAAGACCCTATTTTTAAAGCAAACTTCATACATATTTTTTTAAAATAATTCTTGTGACTTTGTTTTTTTTCTTCTTCTTCTTCTTCTCTTTAATATTGTATTTTTGAAAATCCAACCTCTACTCTAGATTTTTAATCTTTGCTTTTTGGTATTT
>SJYT01000210.1:0-96784 GCA_006410635.1 Cephalophus harveyi
TTGGAAAAGACTCTGATGCTGGGAAGGATTGGAGGCAGGAGGAGAAGGGGACGACCGAGGATGAGATGGCTGGATGGCATCACGGACTTGATGGACGTGAGTCTGAGTGAACTCCGGGAGATGGTAATGAACAGGGAGGCCTGGTGTGCTGCGATTCATGGGGTCACAAAGAGTCGGACACGACTGAGCGACTGAAATGAACTGAACTGAACTGAGGAAACTCCATACTCTTTTCCATAGTGGCTATACCATTTTGCATTCCTACCAACAGTACATAAGGGGTCCAATTTTTCCATGTCCTCATCAATACAAGTCTTTTTTTTTTTTTTTAATAATAGCCACATTCTGACACAGGTGAGGTGACATCTCACTGTGGTTATGATTTACATTTCCTTGATGATTAGTGATGTTGAGCATTATTCATATAATTGTTGGCCATTTGCATGTCTTCTTTGAAGAATTCTATTCGAGTCATTGGGGTTCTCTGGTGGTTCAGTGGTAAAGAATCTGCCTGCCAATGTAGGAGATGCAGGCTCGATCCCTGGGTCATGTAGATCCTCTGGAGAAGGAAATGGCAACCTGCTCCAGTGTTCTTCTCTGGGAAATCCCATGGACAGAGGAGCATTACCGGCTACAATTCATAGGGTTGCAAAGAGTCACACATGACTTAGCAACTACACAACAACTATTTGATCATCCTTGCAATTTCATGTCCATGTAGAAAATTGAGTTAATATGTTGAGTTAGTGTGATACTTAAGCAGGAGGACTTAAACGTCACATTAGAATTTTTTCTTACCTATAACAGATTCTCTTTGGGTATCCATTTTATCATAAAAACTCTTCCTTAAGTTAAAAACTTGCTTTTTGTCTCCCCAGGCTAAATTGAGTTTGTAGCAATTAATGAACAGATAAATATCTTTACGTGATGCCACAAAACTGGCCCATTTGTTGAAAAACTAAAGCAGTTCAGCCAGATGTTTTGACATTTTAGATTGATCAATTTATGAATAGATGAAATGCAGGAATGATTGGTTTTATGTTTCTGGGTGCTGTCAGTGGTAGTTTATAGAGTATTTTATTCTATTAAATTTAGTCCTTTTTCTCTTTTCCTTACTGTTAGAATGGCCTTTTAGCTGATCTTGATGACTCCAACCTACTCCATTCAAACTATCATCCACACTGTCATTCAAGAATTTCTCAAATTTTTCTAATTTGGTTATGCTACTCTTCCACTTAAAGGCTCCTCGGTGGTTTTCTATTACGTACAGAACAGTTCATATTCTTAAGCTGGCCTTAGGACTTCAAAAGCTAGTCCCTGTCTCCCTTACCCATCTGACTTACTTTAACATCTTTGCTCACACTCTGTACCCTATAGGTGTTGCCACATTTCTCTGAATAAGGAACATTCTTCCAGGTCTTCATATTTTGCACATCTTGTTCTATTAGCCTCTAGTATCCATTCCCTACCCCACTCCCCACATCCATCCCGTGTGGAATTTATATCTTCAAATTCCAATTCAGGTGTTGCCTTCTTCATGAACTAAGTGCACCAATGCCCCTCTCCTGCCCTGTTATATATCATTATAATACTTTGCACAAGTATTTTTCAAAAGTTAGTGGAAGTATTTGGGTTGGACAAAAGTTTGTTTGGATTTTCCATATGATCTTATGCAAAAACCTGAATGAACTTTCTGACCAACCCCATATTTGTTTACTGATCTGTTTTACCCAATAGAATGTGAATTCCTTGAAGAGAGGGACTGTTCATTTCCATATCTCAAAGCCAAGCCCAGGGCCTGACATAATAAACACTCGGGCAACGTTTGCAGGATGAAGGATTGATTGCCTAAGAGTTAATAATGCACTTTAGTGGTTTATCGCTTATTCATAGAAGTGGGCACCTACCCTGGAGAATCTGGTACATTTATAATTTCATAAATCATCTGTTATAATGAAGTGAGTGCCTGAAAAAGGTTATGAAACTCTTGTGGCTCAGCTTGTTCCTTCTCATTCACAGACTCAGTCCAGAGCCTCCAGAGGGCATTGGAAGGAAATTATGACTGTGTTAAGTATTCTACTTAGATTTGATAAGCATGACCAAGTGTTCGACATACACAAAGTTAAATTTGGTTTAAAGCTCAAGGAATTCAAGCCCTCAAAATATTTTAGAGTTATCTTCTCATAAATAGCCCAATAAACTCTATCATTTGCATATCATACATGCCAAGTCACTTAAGTCATGTCCAATTCTTTTCGACCCTATGGACTGGAAACTACCAGGCTCCGCTGCACATGGGATTTTCTAGACAAGAATACTGGAGTGGGTTGCCATTCCATTCTCCAGGGGATCTTCCCAACCCAGGGACTGAACCCAGGTCTTCTACACTGGCAGGTGGGCTCTTTACCAATAGCACCATCAGGGAAGCATATTATAACAGTGCCTGTATTAGGGCTTTGCCCAAACTAGGTGTTCAATAAATACTTGTTAATGAATTATTTTCTTCTTTCTGTAGCAAAATTACTGTAGCAAATGACACCTATATGTATGTTCCCTTGTGTATATGTGTGTGAGCTTGATCCTGTAGCTCCTAGAATGATAGATTATTATTAGACCTAGGATCTTTGAGCTCAATTTGTCAAACATCCTTAGGCTGTTGATGAAGAAATGGAGGTCTGGAAAAATGAACTAATACTTGAGTTGAACCAACTTGAGTTGAATGTGAAATTGCTGTTTTAGTAGGGTCAAAATGGACAGTTTCAATTGTTATAACCTAAGAAGTCACAGTGTACATTTGGTGTCAGGGGACAGAACTTTCTTCGAGGGTGATAAGAAGCTAGGGTATTAAGTGAAGATGAAACATCAAGTAGGTTAACCTCCAAGCTGTAGAAGAGAAATTATCTTTGCCCCAAGTTAGTTACACATGATCAAAAACACATTGGGGTTATACGGTAAAACGTAATGGTTTGCCCTGAATGTCAGGTTGGAAATGTTATAAAGAAATAATTGACTGATTTTTTTTTTAAAGCTCCTGAGCTATACAAATTTCCTTGCTGAATGTTTTAAAAATGAGATTTAAAAACTTTTGACCAAGTGGTGGGGCTGTTAAGTTATACTTCTTTATTTAAGTTAAGACCTAGACTGTTGAGGGAATAGAAATCCTTTGAGAAATTTTGGCCCTTTGAAAGAAAGTGAGGATTATTTTGTTGACTCTGTCCTGCCTTCATGGGAAGCTAGGCTTACCATGGGACTGCATTTTATTTTCTGAGTGAGCTTTCAACAGGAAGCATTGTGCTCATGCATGCATGAGAGGAGAGGAATGTGCCCTGGGATAATGATATTTTTACCTAAGAGTGAGGTTTGGCTCAGAGATGTCTTTGGGAAATTTCATTATGGTGTTTTTTTTTTTCCCTTGACATAGGTGATTTCGTTGGCACTTTTCTTCATAAACACATACAGTCCTTTTCTGTTGTTTCTGTAGCCTTTCTGTTAGAGGAAATGTGACCTGGGCTTGGGGCCAGAGAGAATGTTCATGTGCTTCGAGTATTCAGAGATTTCTAATCTTAGCATTTGGGCCTGTGAAGATCTGTAGGTGAAAAGGGAATGTGGATGCAGTTTCCTGGACAACTAAAGTAAATGTGTTGTGTTCGCTTTACTTTTAGATTAGATAATTATTTAGGCTCTTACTTTACCTCAAATGTTCAGGTAATTATCTCTGCTTTCTGTTTTGCTTTATGTCTACTGGAAAAAAAAAGAATCAGTGAGAAATGGTTTAAAAATATTGGTTACATGTTTCTGATTTTCTTAATGAACATATTTAGCTTTACTGGATAGCTATCCACTTAATTTCATAGGCAGTTCAAATAAAAGTTTTATATGTATGGATGTGAGAGTTGGACTGTGAAGAAGGCTGAGCACCGAAGAACTGACGCTTTTGAACTGTGGTGTTGGAGAAGACTCTTGAGAGTCCCTTGGACTGCAAAGAGATCCAACCAGTCCATTCTGAAGGTGATCAACCCTGGGATTTCTTTGGAAGGAATGATGCTAGAGCTGAAACTCCAGTGCTTTGGCCACCTCATGAGAAGAGTTGACTCATTGGAAAAGACTTTGATGCTGGGAGGGATTGGGGGCAGGAGAAGAAGGGGACGACCGAGGATGAGATGGCTGGATGGCATCAGTGACTCGATGGACATGAGTCTGAGTGAACTCCGGGAGTTGGTGATGGACAGGGAGGCCTGGCGTGCTATGATTCATGGGGTCGCAAAGAGTCAGACACGACTGAGTGATTGAACTGAACTGAACTGAATATAGTAAAATATATTTGTATTTGCAAATATATTTATATTTTCCTGCAAATATAGCCTTATGTTTATGTATCTATATTTGCACAATCTTTAAATTCTGTCGCAGGAATCATCTGTTTTGTTTGCTGTCAGATCCCCAGCTAGTACTCTGCCAGGCTCAATATACATATCTATTGTATAATTGAATGGAAATAAAGATATTTAACCTGAGCTCTGAAAGACATAGTTATCTAAATTCACAGAAGTTAACCTAATGAAGTATTCAAATATAGAGATTAGAGAAAATATAAAAATTGTTATTCAGACATGAAACAGAGACCAGGAAAGCAAATATGTGTGGGAGGATTGAACCCCAATTCTTATTCTTCAAAATCTGTGTGTCCTTGAGTCTCAGAATCTGAAGGAAACTCTAGAAGTTATCAGAGCTAATTACTTATTTCATAAAAGGTCATCTAGCCTTCACTTGATGACCAGTTATACTATAGTGACTGGGTACTCACTAGTTGAGAAACAGAGCATCTTTTTATGGGAAAATGCTGATGCTAAGAAGCTTTTTCTTTCTTTCTTTTTTTTTTGCATCAAAAGTTTTCTATCTATTATTTCCATACACTGGCCCTAGTTCTGCTTTGTGGAACCACATGTGATATACCTGATAGTGAACCAATGAGACTTGAATTAAGGGTATATACTTTATGTCAGCACTAGTCTAGATTTACAGTATTTTGAGGCAAAAGCCCAGACTAGATAATAAGCCTCCCCAGTTCTTACTATTAATACATGGTAGCTGGAATTAGCATGCTTAGCACTGCCTAGTGTTCTTATCTCTTACATTGTCTATGGGGGTGTAAATTGTTCACACTTGGCTTGGAGACAAATTTGGCTCTGTGTATAAAATTGTACCATTTTGCCCGAAATTCCACGTTTTTGTAAATAATTCCAAAGTTGTACAAAGATAGATGAAAAAAGATGTCTATAGATGATCTGAGATGCCCATTATAAAAATTTTAAAACAAGTTAAATGTTCATCAGTAGGAGATAGGTGAATAACTTGGATACATTCATTCAGTGGAAAAGAATCATGAGAAAGAATGAGATA
The DNA here is from genome assembly GCA_006410635.1 of Cephalophus harveyi. Taxonomy (NCBI): domain Eukaryota; kingdom Metazoa; phylum Chordata; class Mammalia; order Artiodactyla; family Bovidae; genus Cephalophus; species Cephalophus harveyi. The sequence goes on from SJYT01000210.1 coordinate 5,401, forward strand.
GAGCTGCATGTCTGGTTGAAAGATGTTTATTATATATTATTAAGTAAAAAAGCAAGTATCATGAAAGTATGTATGACATGCTGTCATTTTGTAAAATAATAGGTTATATAATAATATATAATGTAAATATATCAGTGAAAAATTTGAGAGATTATACACCAAGCTTTTAACACTTAATCTCTAAGTAACATCATTTCAATGGGCTCAACTTTTTACTTAATGTATTTTTGTAATCTTTAAACATTTAAAAATCAATATTTTAAAACTACTATTGTAATCATAAAAGAAAAAAGGCATTTTAAATAATCACATCCCTCAATGTGGTTCTGCAAAGACTTGCACTGTAATAGTTTTTCTATCATATTCATTGTGCTATCAAATTGGTATCACAATGGATTCTTTCTGGACTTGGACCTTTATGCATTTTCTCATTCTAATCTCTCATTATTATCGCATCATAACCTGTCTCTTATACACATCTAGATGTGTATAAGAGACAGCAGGTCTAGTACTCTTTGAATTATACTACATTGTCTTCTAAAAAGCAGTACAGATTTTTCGAAAGATAAAATATAAGAGTATTTACTTATAAATGTCTCCATATTTCTTCTTTTTTAAAAAGTGGCTCTTCATTAGATAATATAAAGGTGTAACAACTTTACCAATTGTGATAGGTTATTTTTAAAAATCCTGAAAGCTACTTTAGAGATGATTAACACCAATGTTCTCATTTTCAGAATAGAAAATTAAAGTCAAGCGATTTGTGGAAGATTCTACAGTGTATTAGTAGTAGAGCTGAAACTTAAACCCTGGTCTTAGAATTCTTAGTCAATCCTTCTTTGCCACATTGTCTCCTACAAGTTGATGTGCATTTATTAAACATCCATCATGGTGCTCGGTATGGCTGCCAAAGACCTGCTTGGTGCAGTCCACACCCTTGAAAAATAAAATAAAATGTGCCAATAAAATGTTCATTATAGAGACTTCAGCATAGACAAGATCAATTAAGTTGAGAAAGCCTAATGAACTAAACCTCAAAGTCTGATCAAATTATTTGTCTTTAAATTAAAAATTATGTGTATGAGAAATTTTTTGTTGTTGTTTTTGCTCAGATGCTGAGTCATGTCTGACTCTTTGTAACCCCATGGACTGTAGCACACCAGTCTCCCCTGTCCTTCACTGTCTCCCAGAGTTTGCCCAAACCCATGTGCATTGAAGTGGTGATGTTATCTAACTGTCTCATCCTCTGCCGCTCCCTTCTCCTGTCTTCAATCGTTCCCAGCATCAGGGTTTTTTCCCAGTGAGTTGGCTCTTTGCATCAGGCAGCCAGAGTACTGGAGCTTCAGCTTTAGCATCAGTCCTTCCAGTGAATATTCAAGATTGATTTCCTTTAGAATTGACTTGTCTGAGCTCTTTGCAGTCCAAGGGACTCTCAAGAATCTTCTTCAGCACCACAACACAAAAGCATCAATTCTTTGGTGCTCGGCCTTTTTTATCGTCCAGCTCTCACATCCATACATAACTACTGGAAAAACCATAGCTTTGACTGCACAGACCTTTGTCGGCAAAGTGGTATCTCTGCTTTTTAATATACTGTCTAGGTTAGTCATAGTTTTCCATCCAATGAGCAAGTATCTTTCAATTTCGTGGCTGCAGTCACCATCCACAGTGACTTTGGAGTCCAAGAGAATAAAATCTGTCACTGCTTCCACTTTCCCCCCTTCTACTCGCCATGAAATGATGGGGCTGGATGCCAGAATCTTAGTTTCTTTAATGTCAAATTTCAAGTCAGCTTTTTCACTCTCATCTTTCACCCTCATCAAGAAACTCTTTAGTTACTCTTCACTTTCTGCTGTTAGAGTGGTATCATCCACATATCTGAGGTTGTTGATATTTCTCCTGGCAATCTTGATTCTAGCTTGTGATTTCTCCAACTCAGCATTTTGCAAGATGTTCTTGCCTGGAGAATCCCAGGGATGGCGGAGCCCAGTGGGCTGCCATCTGTGGGGTCGCACAGAGTTGGACACGACTGAAGCAACTTAGCAGCAGCAGCAGCAGCATTCTGCATATAAGTTAAATAAGCAAGGTGACAATATACAGTTTTGTGTATTTTTTCCCCTTATACCAACTGAAGATTTCAAGGCCTTCCATACAAATATGTAAAGCATCACAAACTTCTCAAAGGGAGGGGTTATTATATCCATGAGGAAATGTAGACAGAGAGACTCTGAATGACTTGTCCATTAATCACCAAGGACAAGAATAACTCTAGGATCCCCTAGTTTTGGGTGACTCCCAGAAAAACCACACCTTTCATGGATCCAAATTAACTTTGGACTGTTCTTAAAATCCTGGACTTATCTGGAAAGTGCATGGACCATTGCACTTTATTTTAGATTAAATCAACCACAAACCCGGCAGAACCTGGCTCATCTGAGCAGAGTCCACCAAACTATGGCTTCTAATCTAAGTTTACTCCAGCAGAAGTAGGAACCCATTTATTATTTTCTGGGTGAGGTTGCATGCATCAAGAGCCACGCCAATAACAGATGAATGGAAACCACAAAATTAAAGGTACTGTTGGCACCAAGATCCAAACTAAAAGTGCTGATCCAGGAATGACAATCTCTAAACATTTTCAGACAAGTTAGGAACACAAGTAGAACCAGCTCCAGGCCTATCCCATTCGAGTGACTGGCGCTGACGGTACAGCGCATATTTACCTTGGCGCTGAGGCTGCGTCTTCCTCTTTGTGCTCTGGCTATGCTGTATGCAAATTTTAAGATACAAAGCCATTTTTGTTCCAAGTTTGTTTTCTTAATCATCTTCAGACTCTAGCAGACTCTATCTATTGTAGTAAAAATAAAGAAATAAGTCTCTGATCACCTGTGTGATTCTGGGTCTTTTAAAACATTGCCAGTGGAAATGCAGATCCTTTTGCTCAGACTTTCAGGGTGTGCTAGTTCAGGTCCACTAAGAAATAGATTAGGGGCTTCCCTGGTGGCTCAGATGGTAAAGAATCCACCTGCAATGCAGGAGACCTGGGTTCAATCCCTGAGTCAGACAGATTTCCCTAGAGAAGGGAATGGCAAACCACTCAGTATTCTTGCCATGGACAGAGGAGCCTGGTGGGTTACAGTGCAGAGGGTCACAAAGAATCAGACACAACTGAGCAAAGAACACACATGCACACACAAGAGAAATAGATTTAGTGTGAAAACAAGTAAGTGAGGGAAGGTCTTCAGATCATGAAGAAGGGAGGAAAGGATGAATGAGGCATCTGAGACTGCAGTGCAGTCTGGCCAAGAAATATTTGGCCAGTTCGATGGGAAATCCTGGAATTGCAGTCGTATTTCTAGAATAAGCCTGTCTCAGTACTTCTGCTGTATTCCAGCGCTGGCTTAGTCCATGGGGAGTGTGGCCTTGGGGCAAATGTACTGATGGGTTCAGAGGGACAGGATCTTAAGCCGTTAGTCAATTATGCTCCCACAGCAAGAGTCCTGAGAGAGTGTTTTCATGACTGCCACAGTCTAACCCTCATGCCACACAGATCTACTTCACATTAGTCTGGGGGCAGCTTCCTTTGGGTACCTTTTTCTGAAGGGAAAATTAGAAGAGGGTTAATGGTACCATATCTGGCACAATAGCCATGATCAAGGATACTCTTTGACTGAGTTTGGCCTATAGTCATTCTCCAAGATGGCTTTTGCAAGGGCTAGACTTGTGAATTATATAAAGATATGATGATAGCTATGTTCTTTGCTGGGCTTCCCCAATGACACAGAGGGCAAAGAATCTGCCTGCCAATGCAGGAGACACAGGAGACTAGGGTTCATTCCTGGGTCGGGAAGATCCCCCAGAGAAGGAAATGACAACCCACTCCGGTATTCTTGCCTAGAAAATCCCATGGACAGAGGAGCCTGGTAGGCTACAGTCCACGGGGTCACAAAGAGTCGGACACGACTAAGTGACTAAGCACATGTATGTTCCAATGTTCTTTGCCTCCTTTAGGTCGTTAATGGCCAAGCTCATCTCTGAAATCATCTCCAGGCTTCAGTGTTATTGGTATCTTACCATCTTGGCTGTGAGAAAGGACAGTTTCAGAGATTTCCACTTGGATTTCCCCACTACAAGAGCTCTTACCCTATAGGCCAAGGGCTCAATGTAGGGGTTACTCCAGTGGGACTCATAGGAATCAACACAGTATATACTTTCTGTAGTATTTAGTCAAGGAGTTCTAGATCTGAAAATTTGCTCAGATCTGTGACCTGAGCAAAGGACTGTGACTTTTTATAGGTGTTGCTGCTGGCTTCTTTCTTTCCCGTTCTCGCCTTTTTTCCTTTTAAAATGTTTAGCAGTACACTTGCTGGCTGCCCTTCTATTTTGTTCCTGGGGCAACTGGGCTCAAGTAGTCATCTCCACAATTCCCTGTGGGTCAGACCTCTTGGCTGCGCTAGTCTTGCAGGTCATTATGGTAATCGCAGCTTCCTGACTTCTGGCGGCTTAATGCTGTTGCTTGGGCTCTGTATTTTGGGGACTGTTACCATCTCATGAACATAAATGATCTCAGCTCTGTGCCGGTCTCTCCTACCATTCCCCATGGTCTACAGAGGAGTCACCTCCAAATTTCTTAGTGATTCTGTTTTCCTCTCAGCGAATTCCTAATGGTTGCGGGAAAGGTATGTCTTTTGGGTCCTCCTGTGGAACGAGCCCTCTGGGAGGCCTTCTGGCCTTACTTTATATGTGCATCTAGCAGGCCCACTCTCAGGATCAGGGCAAGGGTGAGACAAGGGACCCTGCTCCTGCAATACCCTTAGAGTGAGTGACTCCTTAAATTTTGCCCCTGTAGACCTCTCTTGCCTCACCCTCATCTCGGTCAAGTACACTTCCCTTAGCCTCTTAACTTTTCTCTCTAGCATCTGTCAGAGCAACTCAGACATTTCCGCTTTGCTGAATGTTGGCCATTGCTGCCATCAAACTTCTCAGAGCCATCCTAGCTGTGTATTTTTCCTCTACCTTGGAATTCTTGTCAGTTTTTAAATCTTATGTCCAAGAAAAAGTGCCTTCAAGTCCATGGATTCTTCCTTACCCAATCCAGTCTTATACTTCAGACCCTTTCAGCAAGGACTCTTAAAATCCAGGTCCACGGTCACTCCCCTGGCAGCTGCTTGTATGTCCTAGCTAATTCTTGCAACCTCTTTGGTGTAGAATAAGATAAAACCTATTTTATCAGGCCAGGTAGGTCCTTAGCTGGGTAGCCAAGAGTGGAGGAGAGGATGAATCCTGAGGGGGACCATTCATTTCCTTGTCAGGGCAGGCCTCTGTAGCATTTTTTAACACAATTGGAAGTTCCTCCTCTGATGAGGCATGGGTCGGTCATCTCTGTAAGCTCTGACGGTTTAGCAGGATCTGCAGAGTCAACACCTTCGGAGCATCCATCCAAGTGTGGTGGTGGGTGATTTAGTTGCCAAATCGTGTCTGACTCTTGTGACCCCATGGACTGTAACCTTCCAGGCTCCTCTGTCCATAGGATTTTCCAGGTAGGAACACTGAAGTGAGCTTCCATTTACTTCTCCAGGGGATCTTCCTGACCCAGGAATCAAACCTGAGTCTCCTGCATTGCAGATGGATTCTTTACCAACTGATCCACCAGGGAAGCCCAAGTGGTCCCACTCCATTGTTTTGGGTCCCAGTTTTCCCCAACGAGCACTTACTTTAGGATAACAGAACTGTCTTGGATGATATTCAAACATCACCAGAGCTCTGCAACTTTAACTATCAGATCTTCAGTTTATGGCTTTCTTCTTTTTTTGCTGTAAGAGACAAGAGCCTCCTTGTGAAAGCAACCAAGAAGGCCTTTTAAACTGCTTGTCAATAGCCCTCATTTCTCAATACCCCTCTGCAGGGCATCAATACAATTGAGCAATTACCAGCCAACTCTGTTGTCTTTGTAGATGCTTGGTTGTCTTTCAAAAGCCTGAATGATTGGACCTGTATCAACCAACATTTGTCTTCCACTGGGGCATTTCCCCAGGTCATCATGGGAGAAATCTTCAGCAACTGGGTCCTACCTTGTGTCAGAGACTGTCTGTAGCCTATCACACACTCCTAATCTACTGTTTTGGGGAGTGAGCCTGTTCCAAATTCCCATCTTCCGGCTGTTTTCTTAGACAACTCTCTGAACCACCTGTGTTAGTTTGAATCCACTCAAGGCAAATACTGAGATGGGATTCGATGTGAAAGAGATTTTGGGGGAGGGAGCAGTGGAAGACAGAAGCTTCAGACTGTCAGTGTAGAAGGGAAGAGAGGACAGAGGATTGGGTGGGAGATATCTTAGACTGCAGTGCAGTGCCTAGAGAGGCTTGGCCAGGTTGATGGGGAGACCTGAAATCAGTCACTGAGAGTCTTGCATAGTGTGGAATTCGGCCTGGCTTAGTACCTCTGCTGTTGTTACTGACCGGGAGTTGTCCATGGGAAGTGTGACCTCAGGGTGAATGCAGTGGTCTATCCAGAGAAACAGAAGGGGCTGTCAGTCAGTTTGTTGTAGTTCAGTCACAAAGTCATGTCCGACTCTTTATGACCCCATGGACTGCAGCACACTAGACTTCCCTGTCCTTCACTATCTACTGGAGTTTGCTCAAACTCATGTCCATTGAGTCAATGATGCCATCCAACCATCTCATCCTTCCCCTTCTTCTCCTGCCCTCAGTCTTTCCAATGAAGGTCTTTTCCAATGAGTTGGCTCTTCACATCAGGTGGCAAAAGTACTGGAGCTTCAGCTTCAGCATCAGTCCTTCCAATGAATAATCAGGGTTTATTTCCTTATGTTCCCACAACAGGAAGTCACTGAGAACTTTTGAGGAGTGTGGCACATCATAACCCAGCTACAAATGATTTCTCGTCTTCATTGGGTTAGACATATTGTGTGTTATAGTTGAAACCAGCTGAGAAAAAATAGGTTAAGTAGGTACTTCTGGGATAGTCATTTTAAATCATTTAGACGACCACTTTCCATTTTTAATTTTAAAGGAGAAGGCAAACTTAATAAATGTGTCTAAAGAGCTGACATCATGTTTCAGTGGAATAACAAATCTAGCCTAGATTGGATAATTCAGACCCTGAATTTCCATTATCTCTGGCTCTAGAGCAACTTTTTGGACCTGATATGTGTGAAAGCCTTTTTGCAGATATATGTGCCATGGTATAACAGTGTTTCAGCTCATCTCGATAGTCACACTACCAATATCACTGAGGAATTTTGGATCTACTGAATCAAAACCCTGCTCCCTAGTCTGTGAGTGAGTGAGTGAGTGAGTGAAGTCGCTCAGTCGTGTCCGACTCTTTGCGACCCCATGGACTGTAGCCCACCAGGCTCCTCCCTCCATGGGATTCTCCAGGCAAGAGTACTGGAGTGGGTTGCCATTTCCTTCTCCAGGGGATCTTCCCGACGCAGGGATCAAACCCGGATCTCCTGCATTCCAGGCAGACGCTTTAACCTCTGAGCCCCCTAGTCTGTGGTACCGTGCAATTGCTTCAGATAGAGTGCTTCATGATTCTTGCATCGTAAGAGTGATTTTAACATGTAAGTAGCTATTTGCCCCTTTTTTCTATTGCCTATATTTTTTTTTTCTCTCTTTATCCTCTTCAGTGGCATTATTACAGTCTGACATCACACAAAAAAGTTCGATAATTATCAATGAGATTGATAAGAAAGATGTTGTTACTTGGCAATCCAAAGCATTTCTTTGACTTATGTTGGGTATCTTCAGCCTGCCTCTTCTTAGGTAAAGCCTTGAATAGTGCTGGACTATGTGCTTTCCTATTATCTTAACAAATCATTATGTTATGAATATTTCTCCAAGCTCATTCCTTCTGTTGGTATCTCTTGTTTTGTCTCTTCTTTGGTATTTTGGGAATAGTGATAAATCTTGGGTAGAAAAAAAGAAGAGAGATGAAGTATACCTTTGCAAACATCCATTGTACTCTTGAGACTTCTTTGTTTTTGTTGTATTATCAGGAGAAATCCTCCAGATGCCTGTATAGCCAAGCTAAGTCAGACAACTTGGTACCTATCTATCTCCAAAGACACCTTGGATTTATAATGGAGATAAGACAGAGAAAGGAGAGATTACAACTTCAGTGACCCCTGTTCAGAGCTGTAGAAATTTCATGAGTCTTAATGAATAAACAACTGTGCAATCTTAGGATCAAAACAGAAACTTTATGCTAGAGTTAGCAGTTGGGATATGGAAGTAAGCTGATAAGTCCTATTAAATTTTGAGTTTTTAAACTGTAACAGATAAGGTGATAGACTATATGTGATCTTTTAACATACATTTTAAAATAGTTATGAATTTTTGTTGCACACAGGCTTTCCCTAGTTGTGGTGAGCGGGGGCTATTCTCTAGTTGCAGGACTTGGACTTCCATTGCAGTGGCTTCTCATATTGCACACAGGCTTAGTTGTTCCATGGCATGAAGAATCTTCCCGGACCAGGAATTGAACTCGTGCCCCCTGTATTGGCAGGTAGATTCTTAACCACTGGACCACCAGGAAGTGTGACTATATGTGATTTTTGAAGTTTACTTCTCTTTTGTGTGATATAACTAAGACTTTCCTGCTCTTTCTGATCTGACAGTGCATCAAAAAACATTTTTACTTTCTTTCATATGCCTTTTTAAAAGAATTATTTATATTTGGAGATGATTGCTTTTACAATATTGTGTTGGTTTCTACCATATGTCAACATGAATCAGCCATAGTGTCCCCTCCCTCCAGAATCTCCATCCCACTCCTCTAGGTTGTAACAGAGCACAGCATTTGAGCTCCCTGCATCATACAGCAAATCTCCACGACCCCATGAATCGCAGCCTGCCAGGCCTTCCTGTCCATCACCAACTCCCGGAGTTCACTCAGATTCACATCCATCGCGTCAGTGATGCCATCCAGCCATCTCATCCTCTGTCGTTCCCTTCTCCTCCTGCCCCCAATCCCTCCCAGCATCAGAGTCCTTTCCAATGAGTCAACTCTTTGCATGAGGTGGCCAAAGTACTGGAGTTTCAGCTTTAGCATCATTCCCTCCAAAGAAATCCCAGGGCTGATCTCCTTCAGAAAGGACTGGTTGGATCTCCTTGCAGTCCAAGGGACTCTCAAGACTCTTCTCCAACACCACAGTTCAAAAGCATCAATTCTTCAGTGCTCAGCTTTCTTCACAGTCCAACTCTCACATCCATACATGACCACTGGAAAAACCATAGGCTTGACTAGACGGAACATTGTTGGAAAAGTAATGTCTCTGCTTTTGAATATGCTTTCGAGGTTGGTCATAACTTTTCTTCCAAGGAGTAAGTGTCTTTTAATTTCATGGCTGCAGTCACCATCTGCAGTGATTTTGGAGCCCCAAAAAATAAAGTCTGACACTGCTTCCACTGTTTCCCCATCTATTTCCCATGAAGTGATGGGACCAGATGCCATGATCTTCGTTTTCTGAATGTTGAGCTTTAAGCCAACTTTTTCACTCTCCACTTTCACTTTCATCACGAGGCTTTTTAGTTCCTCTTCACTTTCTGCCATAAGGGTGGTGTCATCTGCATATCTGAGGTTATTGATATTCTCCCGGCAATCTTGATTTCAGCTTGTGCTTCTTCCAGCCCAGCGTTTCTCATGATTATTCAATTTAAATGGTGTAAGCAAGGAAGAATACTGGAGAAACCAAGTCAAAAGAGGTTGTAAAGACTGTCTTTAAGAATTATCACTTTGGGAACTTTGCAGGTGGACCAATGTTTAAAAATCTGCCTGCCAGTGCAGGGGATACAGGTTCAATCCCTGGTCTAACAGGATCCCACAAGTTGCAGAGCAACTAAGCCCGTATGCCACTACTACTGAACCCATACTCTAGAGCCCAGGGGCAACAACTACTGAAGCCTGAGTGCCTAGAGCCTGTATTCTGCAACAAGTGGCCACAATGAGAAACCCGTGCACCACAATAAGAGTAACCCTTGCTCACCACAACTAAAGAAGGCCTGTATGCAGCAATGAAGATCCAGCGTAGCCAAAAGTGAATAGAAATTTAAAAAAAGAAGAAAAAATTTTACCATCTTAGCTTTCTAAGAGAGTTCTGGCTCTCAGAGAGCTTTGTCTCATGAGGATCTCTCTTCTACAATTTCTTTCTTCTATTCCCACCCCCCTACAAAGAAGTGCAGCTCAACTCAACCCCTGAAATCACAATAACATAAAAAGCAAATTCCCTGTGCAGGCTTAATGCTTTTGGAATGGTAACAGCCATGATAACACTTTTGTTACAAGGGGGACATCCTAGCGGGGATAGTAAATATAAAAAGAGGTCCGACTGTCAGGAGTTAAGACAGTAAAAGAGCTGAGATGCTTTTGGGGGAGGAGCTTTGATTTAAGAGCTACATTATATTTATAGTCAAAGAGTTAAGAGTTACTTTGATCTCCATTGCTCTAAATGAACCCATTTATCATTTTCCTTTTTCTCTTTCCTCCTCTCCCTCCACACTCAGTAAATATCAAAGCAATTGTGTTTAAAGAATATTCCATTCTCCTAAAGGAGGCTTCATAAAGCAAATCAAATTATTACCCCCTAAATATCAGCACTTGGAATAGAATTTTCCTTATAAAACCAATTTAGTCCAGAAGAAAGAAAGCCGTTCATTAGAAGATATTCAGTTTTAGTAACTGAGGAAACACTGAGACATGGGCATATCCCCTTATGTCAGAAAGGGGCTGGGAATGAAACTTTTTTGAGCTCTTATAGTGTCTATACTTCTAGAAAGTCTTGCAGGACATTTGGTCCCATCTAAAACATCCGTATGGCATTTGGTGAATGCCAAGAAGTCCTTGAAATTTGATTCTATCCAAAATATACATGACCATATTTGGTTCATGCCAAATGGTTTTGATAGGACTAAATACCAGGGACCTTTTGGTACGGAGCAATGTCTTATGGGTGATTTGGACAGGACCAAATGTCTGCTAACCACAGGAAGTCATTTAATTCTCACAGTAGATTATGAAATAGATGCAGTATTATTAGCCTCATTACATACACAAGGAAGCTGGATTTAAGTAATTTGCCCATGGCCACAAAGCTAGTGTGAAAATGCTGAAGTTAGACTACTTCCAAAGTTCATAATTTCCACTCTACTTCTCAGTATTTTTTTTTTTTTTTAACATTTATTTATTTATTTTTGGCTGTGCTGGGTCCTTGTTGCTGTGCACAGGTTTCTCACTACGGTGGCTTCTGTTGTTTCAGAGCACATGTTCTAAGGGTGTGCAAGCTCTGTCTGTGGGATCTTTCCAGACTAGGGATCCGATCGGCCCTCCCCTGCATTGGCAGGCAGATTCTTAACTACTGCATTACCAGGGAAGTCCTGTTTCTACTATTTGATAAATCTTATGTATCCTGCAGTTTGATTAAAGCAGCATGAAATGTGTCATTGTAGAATAGATTCAAGGCTTCTGACCCAGAGCCTTCTGTAGATTTTCAAGGAAATTCAGGTCTTTGGATATAAGAGACCTATATTTTGTTTTTTGCTACCAGCAAAGAACTGTACAAATCTAATTGTGCATGACGTACTATAACCTACATAGAACCAAACAGGCTGTTGGGGGAAGGCCCAAGAGTCAGGGAGCAAAAATGAGAAAAAAAAAAAAAAACGCGAAAACAAAGGCTGGCACAAGCTCAGTGCTCAGGGGGATACCTCCCAGCAGTGTTCCAAAGGGATCCAACCAACATGCAAGTGAAATCTCCATCATCAAACATGCGCGAAGCCTTTCCCTGAGGTCATGCAATGGAAAAACAGACAGACAGTGACTCAGGGCCTTAGCTGTGTGTGGGATCCACTGAAATACACTGTCAAAGGGGAAAGGTGGATTGCAACAGCTTCCACCAATGGTATTGTGGCAGTATACAAACTAGGTATAGGGTGCAGTCAGAAGCCTTAGTCAAAGGTGTTATCAGTGATTAAGGAAGTGCCTGCAGGTCATTTATTCGCATGTGGGGCTGCATGCCTGAAGGAACGTCTGGGTAATGATTCCTCTGTTGGAACTTTGTCAGCTGTTCAGGTACCATAATATCAGATTTTGCTGCGGCAAGAGGACTAGAAAAGTTCTCATTTGGAGTCAGACCCAACACCTAAGAATTTTCATCATGTTTCTGGGTTAAAACTTATAGCGGGTAAAAGGTTGCTTGTTGAAAGAAGCAGAGAGTATGCCAGCCACACTTCATACTGAGTTTAATGAAGAGGTCAAACTCATTTTCCCAGAGTTCCATGGTCAGAGACCATGAAGGAGCATAGTCAGATAGCAGAGCAAAGGAAAGGATCATTAGAGATGGGGCCAATGGTTTGGCTGGAACAATTTGAACAAAATTGCTGAGGACAAATGTCCGTGTGGAAAGAGAGGAAAATCTCCCATTCTCATGCAAAAGACAGCATGAGTTATAGAGAAAGATTTTTAAGGTTTAATTCTATTTTAAGATTACAGAAAATTCTCTTTACTAGCTTTTTGGCAGGTGTGACAAATATTATGTCAAATTCCTGGAAACCTGTGTCTAACATAATTTTTTTTCCTGGTGGTTCTAATCCTTGACATGTAAGGCTTTCAATGAGTAGGTTATATGGCCTATAAATTCACTGAAGAATTTGGTGAAAAAAATAATAAAATTACTTGTAAGCCTGGATTGTTCTAACAGTTTGATTAAAATAGTATCCTTGGTATGAGCACAAATATTTATAATATCTTTTGGTATGAGAAACAGGGAAACAATGCCAGGGGCATAAATTAAACTCTGGACCCCCAAGCAAAGAATGGGCCTCTTCATGTATTGTTCACTGGCAAGAAAGTAACAGATTTCTTTTGGTTAATCTAGTCTCAGACCAGAGTTGGGTAGAATGCAAGACTGGAGTCTTCTCCGATGTATGAATATTATTATGAGGCAAGAGCTGTTTTCTTTTCCAGGGTTTGAAAATTCCAGTGCAATGTGGAGGATCCTGTGATGCAAAGGAGAGCAGATTATAGAAAAATATTTCTGGCTTTCTAGTAGCATTAGCAGTAGTACAAAACCAAGCTTCTGGCTCAGCAGCGGCAGTAAATTGGTTTGCAGTAGTAGTTGCAATCAGACTGGATATATAGGATAATAGTGGCTGCAGTGCTAGAGGTGACTACGGTTGCCCTAAGACTGAGTTTCTGGGGCAGTTGTGCAAACTGTAGTGTTTAGTGTTCTTTGGCAGCATCGCTGACTTCTTTCCTGAGTGAGTTCGCCAGCATAATTTTGGACCTCATTCCTCACTACATATAGCCCTAAGCCTAGCTTTCCAGCCCTCCTACTTATTTTGTAAGATATTTAATGTCTTTAAGAGATTCTTTTTGCTTTGGTTCTTCTAGACTGGGTTTTGCTGCTTGCAATTCCGTATCTGTTGCGTACCTTTGGGGACCTTGTTAAAATAAAGATTCTGTATCAGGACAGGGAAATTTAATTTTTAAAGATTATAAATTAATGAAGTTGTGTTTTTTTTTTTCTGTAGCAAGTGACAGAAAACCTAGTTCAAACCAATTTAAGCAAAAAACAATGTGCTGGCTCAGATCATGAAGTCCTTACTGCCAAATGTAGACTTAAATTGAAGTAAGTAGGGAAAACCACTAGACCATTCAGGTATGACCTAAATCAAATCCCTTATGATTATACAGTGGAAGTGAGAAATAGATTCAAGGGATTAGATCTGATAGAGTGCCTGAGGAACTATGGACAGAGGTTTATCACATTGTACAGGAGACAGGGATCAAAACCATCCCCAAGAAAAAGAAATGCAAAAAGGCAAAATGGCTGTCTGGGGAGGCCTTATAAATTGCTGTGAAAAGAAGAGAAGAGACAAGCAAAGGAGAAAAGGAAAGATATACCTATTTGAATGCAGAGTTTCAAAGAATAGCAAGGAAAGATAAGAAAGCTTTCCTCAGTGATCAGTGCAAAGAAATAGAGGAAAATGATAGAATGGGAAAGACTAGAGATCTCTTCAAGACAATCAGAGATACCAAGGGAATATTTCATGCAAAGATGGGCTCAATAAAAAACAGAAATGGTATGGACCTAACTGAAGCAGAAGATAGTAAGAAGAGGTGCAAGAATACACAGAAGAGCTATGCAAAAAGATCTTCATGACCCAGATAATCATGATGGTGTGATCCCTCACCTAGAGCCAGACATCTTGGAATGCGAAGTCAAGTGGGCCTTAGGAAGCATCACTACGAACAAAGCTAGTGGAGGTGATGGAATTCCAGTGGAGCTATTTCAAATCCTAAAAGATGATGCTGTGAAAGTGCTGCACTCAATATGCCAGCAAATGTGGGAAACTCAGCAGTGGCCACAGGACTGGAAAAAGTCAGTTTTCATTCCAATCCCAAAGAAAGGCAATGCCAAAGAATGCTCAAACTACTGCACAATTGCACTCATCTCACATGTTAGTAAAGCAATGCTCAAAATTCTCCAAGCCAGACTTCAGCAATATGTGAACCGTGAACTTCCAGATGTTCAAGCTGAATTTAGAAAAGGCAGAGGAACCAGAGATCAAATTGCCAACATCTGTTGGATTATTGAAAAAGCAGGAGAGTTCCAGGAAACTATCTATTTCTGCTTTATTGACTATGCCAAAGCCTTTGACTGTGTGGATCACAATAAACTGTGGAAAATTCTGAAAGAGATGGGAATACCAGACCACCTGACCTTCCTCTTGAGAAATCTGTATGCAGGTCAGGAAGCAACCCTTAGAACTGGACGTGGAACAACAGACTGGTTCCAAATAGAAAAAGGAGTACGTCAAGGCTGTATATTGTCACCCTGCTTTTTTAACTTATATGCAGAGTACGTCATGAGAAATGCTGGGCTGGATGAAGCACAAGCCGGAATCAAGATTGCTGGGAGAAGTATCAATAACCTCAGATATGCAGATGACACCACACTTATGGAAGAAAGTGAAGAAGAATTAAAGGTCCTCTTGATGAGAGTGAAAAAGTTGGCTTAAAGCTCAACATTTAGAAAACTAAGGTTATGGCATCCGGTCCCATCACTTCATGGCAAATAGATGCGGAAACAGTGGAAACAGTGGCTGACTATTTTTCTGGGCTCCAAAATTACTACACATGGTGACTGCAGCCTTGAAATGAAAAGACACTTACTCCTAGACAGTATTAAAAAACAGAGACATTACTTTGCCAAGAAAGTTCCATCTAGTCAAGGCTATGGTTTTTCCAGTAGTCATGCATGGATGTGAGAGTTGGACTGTAAAGAAAGCTGAGCACCGAAGAATTGATGCTTACCTCTTGATGAGAGTGAAAAAGTTGGCTTAAAGCTCAACATTTAGAAAACTAAGGTTATGGCATCCGGTCCCATCACTTCATGGCAAATAGATGCGGAAACAGTGGAAACAGTGGCTGACTATTTTTCTGGGCTCCAAAATTACTACACATGGTGACTGCAGCCTTGAAATGAAAAGACACTTACTCCTAGACAGTATTAAAAAACAGAGACATTACTTTGCCAAGAAAGTTCCATCTAGTCAAGGCTATGGTTTTTCCAGTAGTCATGCATGGATGTGAGAGTTGGACTGTAAAGAAAGCTGAGCACCGAAGAATTGATGCTTTTGAACTGTGGTGTTGGAGAAAACTCTTGAAGTCACTTGGACTGCAAGGAGATCCAAACAGTACATCCTAAAGGAGATCAGTCCTGAGTGTTCATTGGAAGGATTGATGTTGAAGCTGAAACGCCAGTACTTTGGCCACTTGATGGCAAGAGCTGACTCATTTGAAAAGACCCTGATGCTGGGAAAGATCGAGGGCAGGAGGAGAAGGGGATGACAGAGGATGAGATGGTTGGATGGCATCACCAACTCAATGGACATAAGTTTGATTAAGCTGCAGGAGTTGATGATGGACAGGGAGGTCTGGCGTGCTACAGTCCATGCGGTCACAGAGAGTCAGACACGACTGAATGACTGAGCTGAACTGTGCTATGCAAAGGGGATTTAAAGTTCAGTATGATATTGTCCTTCTTTTAATTATTTTTAATGTGGCCATTTAAAATATTTTTTTGAATTTGTTAAAATACTGCTTCAGTTTTACGTTTTGGTTTTTTGGCCACAAGGCATGTAGGATCTTAGCTCCCGACCAGGGATCAAACCTGCACCCCCAGCATTGGAAGGCGAAGCCTCAATCACTGGACTGCCAGGGAAGTCCCATCATCCTTCTTTTAAAAGAGTATAAGTTTTAGTTGGGAGAAGGTGCATAAGTAAACCAGTATTTAATTCCATTTGATTTATTATGGAACATCTGCTGAGTGCTTGGCACACAGCAGTGAATAAAATAAGGTCCTGATAGAGGTACATTGCTTTCAATCTTTCCCAGCATCAGGGTTTTTTCCAATGAGTCAGCTCTTTTCATCAGGTGGCCAAAGTATTGAGATTGAAGCTGAAGCTCCAATATTTGGCCACCTGATGAAAAGTGTCGACTCACTGGAAAAGACCCTCATGCTGGGAAATATTGGAGGCAAAAGGAGAAGAGGGTGGCAGAGGATGAGATGTTCATCACTGACTCGATGGACATGAGTTTGAGCAAGCTCTAGCAGATAGTGGAGAACAGTGAAGTCTGGTGTGCTGCAGTCTATGGAGTCACAAAGAGTTGGACACAACTTAGTGACTAAAAAACAACAACCGTGTAAATGCACATACAAGTACACACACACTTATGGGTGCACGTGTCTGTTTCATTGCACTGCAATGTTGGGGTGGCAGAGTCAGACACAACTTAGTGACTGAACAACAATAACAGAGTAAGACAGAAGATAAACCAATGAACAAATAATGTAAGAGACAGTGATAAGTATAATTGAAAATGAATCCAACAAGCCCTCTGAGAGGATAGCAGAGATGTGAAGGAAGTGAGGGGGTGTGCCTGTGGCTATCTTCAAGGAAAAACATAGCAGGCAGAGGAAGCATCAGGTGTACAGGGCTTGAGACAGGATCAATGAAGTTTCAACAGTGTTGGGGACAGTTGTTGGATATGAGTTTAGGGAGTTATTAGGGGGGCTAAATTATATAGGGTCTTGTAAACCATTATATTGCCTCTGATATGACAATAATTTGGGGATTCTGAGCAGAGAAAAGACATGATACAACTCGTTTTCAAAGAACCACTCTGGCTCTTGTGTGAAGGGAGAGAAGGTTGGAAGCTGGGAGACTAGGTGGGAGGCTGTTACATAACCAGGTGAGAGAGAATGGGCTGACCAGGCTGGTGAGTAGATGTGGTTGGATTGTGAATATATTTTGAAGGCAGACCATACAAGATTTACTGGTGGTGTAAATGTGAGGTGTGGGAGAAAGAGAGAAGTCAAGGATGACTCCAAGGTTTTCAGCTTGAGCAACTGGAAGAATGAAATTGCTATTTACTAAAAAGGGAAGGATTGCTGAAGGAGTTTGGGAAGCTGCCTATTAGACATTCAAATGCATGTGTTAAGTTGGGTATTCTAGAGTGCAGGGTAGAGGTTTAGGTTAAGATACACATTTGGGCACTGTAATCTTTAGAGTGGGTGTTTAAAGCTATAAAATGATGATATCACCTAGAAAGGAAATAAATAGAAAAGAACATTCCAAGTTCTAGAGATTAAGATGATCATGACAAGTGGCAACGGGGATGGGGTAATAGCTGCCAGTGAGACAGCAGAAGCAAAAGAAAATGCTGCCTGGAAGCCAAGAGAAGAAGGTCTTTCAAGAAGGAAGGAGTAATTAATTGTATCAGATGCTGCAACTGTGATGAGTCAGTAAGATGAGGACTAAGGATCGACCATTGTTTATAGCCATGTCAAAGGCATTATGACTTTGTAAAGAGTTGTTTTGCTAGAAGAGTCAAAATGAAAAGACCGATTTAAATGTGTGCCAGAGATAAAAGGAGGAGATGAAGGGGCAGCAGTGAAGTATTGATGATACTTTTTGATGGGGTTTGCTTCAAAGGAAAGCAGAAAAATGAGGAAGTAGCTGGAGGGGATGTAGTGTCAAGTGAAGTCAGTGTGATAAGTGAGTGTAAGTATAGTACACTCACTGTGCTTTGGGAGTACATATGAAGTTTACATGCAGTAAATGTCAAGATGGTGTTCAGAGGAAGATCTGGAAGCTAGCAGCAATTGCAGGTGAAGAAAAGATTTTTCAAAAGAAAGTATGCTTTATATTCTATTTCTGTTCACTCAGTCATGTCCGACTCTTTGTGACCCTATGAACTATATCCAGCCAGAGTCCACTGTCCATGGATTTTTCTAAGCAAGAATACTGTAGTGGGTTGCCATTCCTTCTCCAGGGGAACTTCCCAACCCAGTGATTGAACTTGGGTCTCCTGAATTGCAGATAGATTCTTTACCATCTGAGCCACCAGGGAAGCCCCCTGGTGTACATATGATGCAATATGCAAACAGCAAGTAATTTGGAATGGCTGGATTGGTAGGCTATTAGGCTAAAAGATAGCCAGCATCAGACTTTGAAGTGAATTTTACTTTTTGAGCTAAAGAGAACTTTTGAAATATTTTAAGTAGGGGAGCAAGGTAATGAGATTTGCAGTTACCAAAGAGAAGACTGGAAGTTGTGTGGGTTAAGTGGGGATAGACTGACATCAAAGACAGGAGACTGTTGCAGGAACCTAGATGAACAGTGACAAAGGACTGAACTTAGGCAAATGGCAGTGAAATTAGAGGGAAGAGATGTGAGTGATGTGAAGAAGGTAGGAGCTACAAGTGTGGAGTGTGCAAAGAAGACTTTTGCTCCTTACTTTAGGTGTTAGATGGAGGGTTGGTAGGTTGTTAGCAGAGTCAAGGACTGTAGGGGTGGTTTTAAACATGCTAGTTTAGTTTTGGATATGCTGAGTTTAAGAGGTACAGGGGAGATTTTAAGTTGAAAACTCTAGTAGACGTTGAGTTTGGAGTTCCAAAAAGAGGGTTAGCTTGAAGATACAGATTTGGGGATCACAAGACATAACTGTTAGCCAAGTCATGAATTTGGATGAAGTCACTCAGAGAGAGGGTGGAGAGCAGGGCTTCTTAATCTGAAAAGCGTTAGTCGCTTAGTCATGTCCAACTCTTTGCAACCCGTGGACTATAGCCGACCTGTGCATGGACTGTAGCCTGCATGCAGAGGAGCCTGGAGGGCTACAGTCCGTGGAATTCTCCAGGCAAGAATACTGGGGTATCCATTCCCTTCTCCAGGGGATCTTTCCAACCCAGGGATTGAACCCAGGTCTCCTGCATTGCGGGCAGTTTCTTTACCATCTGAGCCACCAGTGAAGCCCTCCTAATCAGAAGTTCAGCTAAATGTAGCTGGAGGAAAACATCCAGCTGTGCTGATCAGTCCCATGTTAAATGATTCCCTATTTTAAGTGGTCTTCCCATGGCAGAGCAGCAATCTTATTTCTCAAACCTCTAACAATACTTCTTCTCTCCTCACACTCAGCTATTGACTTTGCATCTAATTAATTGAGAAAACAAAAGCAATCATAAGAGAACTACCTCCTCACCATCCAATCTACCAGTTACCCTGCATCTGTACACACACGCTGCTGTTATTCCTGTTGCAATAGGTAAACTGCTCCAGTCCTCATCAAACCAGAGTTGTGGACAGGATCTTATCCCCTCTCTTGTATTCAAGGACTCTGCTTATACAACCATTCCCTTTCTCTTTTGCATCATTGGTTTCCTCCTTGTTATGCATCATAGCCATCCCCATTGCTGTAATATGTCTCATTTGAAAAAAGTCTCTTGTGACCCTACATTCCCATCCCATAACTTCCTCTTTCTATTTCTCTGTTCTTTTTAAATTTCGATTCTCTTTGGGAGAGGCATCTACACTCTGTCACCTCCCGTTCTATCTGGAACACACTCCAGTCAGGATCTTGTCCTCCGATTCCACTTAATTCGATCTTCAGATTGGCAAAGATTTCTTTCTTACCAAACTCAATAAACAATTTTTAATCTTCATCTTACTCATCATCTCAGCATAATGTGACAGAGTTGATTACTCCATCTTTCTTGGAACATTTTGTTGTTATTGTTTTTGGCTTCCAGAGCGTCATATTTTCTTTTTTTTCTTTTCTTAGCAACTGCATCCTTCTCAGTCTGCTTCACAGTCTTTCTAATTCTGATTGACATTGAAAAGGTGAAATACCCCAGAGCTGAGTCCTCAGCTTTCTCTTCTCTATTTGCTGTCTTCCCTAGGTGATCTCATCCACAGTCATGGCTTTAAATAACATATGGTCAATTATCTGTTTCAGAGAGGTCTTTCTTCTCCATGACTCTCCCTACCTTGCTTTGTTTTTCTTCATGGCAATTATCACTAATTGAAATCATATACATATTTGAACTTATTTACTTATTGTCTGTCTTCCCCATGAGAACAGGAAGCTTGTGTGTTTTGTTCTCTATTACATCCTCAACAACTAGGACAATGGCTGACATATAATAAGCTTTTGTTGTGCAATTATTCAGTCATGTCCGATTCTTTGGAACCCCATGGACTGCAGGATGCCAGGCTTCCCTGTCCTTCACCGTCTCCTGGAGTTTGCTCAGACTCATGTCCATTGAGTCGATGATGCCATCTAACCATCTTATCCTCTGTCACCCCCTTCTCCTCCTGCCCTCAATCTTTCCCAGCATCAGAGTCTTTTCCAATGAGTCAGCTCTTTGCATCAAATTTTAAAAATATTTAATAAATATGTCTGAAGAGGCTCCCATACCTTTTTTTTTTCACTCTCCTTATTCTTTTTTTTTTCTTTAAAAATTTTTTAAAAAATTTTTACTTTATTTTGCTTTGCAATACTGTATTGGTTTTGCCATACATTAACATGAATCTGCCACGGGTGTACATGAGTTCCCAATCCTGAGGCCCCCTCCCACTCCTCTCCTTATTCTTAACTCCGCAAAGCTCTTCCCTGGTAGCTCAGATGGCAAAGAATCTGTCTGCAATGGGGTGACATGGGGTTCGATCCTTGGGTTGGAAAGATTCCCTGGAGAAGGAAATGGCTTCCTACTCCAGTGTTCTTGCTTGGAGAATTCCAGGAACTGAGCAAGCTGGCAGGCTACAAAGAGTTAGACATGACCGAGTGACTTTTACTTTTTTTTTTTTTAACTCCCCCAAAGGAAGAACCATTAATCTCTAGAGTGAAAAAATGAAAGATCCAAGAAAAGACACCTGAGGAATAAAGATATTTAAGAGGCAGGCAAGAAAAAGGACCCAGAAAAAGAGATGAAGAATTAATTATGAGGGAAAAAAAGGGGGGGGGGTACTATAAGGCCAACACAGGCAAAAATTCAACCTAAAGAATTAAGATAAAGGCCCTTCTAATATTTTAGGTTGGATAAAAGAAGAACAAGTGCAATTTCCTGTGAGTGCGATTTCCTGTCATAAATGAGAAGCTTTGTCATTTGTGGGCTGTGGAAAGAGGAACAAAGAGAAGTGTGAAATCCTCATCTAGTTAATGGGACTTTGCCTGGAGGGTGAGGCGGGGCAGAAGGTAAGAGGTGGTGCTACTGCAACAAAAAACTAACCCTGTGGAAGTGGCTTTGGAAATGGGTGAGGTATGGAGACAAATGGCAACCCACTCCAGTACTCTTGCCTGGAGAATCCCATGGAGAGAGGAGCCTGGTAGGCTACAGTCCATGGGGTCGCAAAGAGTCGGACACGACTGAGCGACTTCACTAACTAACTAACACTAATGGAGACCAGAGGAGTTGTGAGGTACATGGAGGAGTCTCATCAGTAAGGGAAATTCTGGTGAGAAAGTTCCATCTTCTTAGAGAATATGTAACTAATCATGAACTCCGTGTTGGTAGAAATAAGGAATCAAAGGCCGTTCTGATGAGATGTCAGATGGAAACAAGTAACATGTTACTGAAAAGGCAGTCTATGTTATAAAATGAAAAGAACTTGGCTGAATTGTGTTCATAGTCTAGTGTTTTGTGGAAGGTAGAACTTGCAAGTAATGACACTGAATATTTAGCTGAGGAAATTTCTAAGTGTGGAAAGAGTGGCTTGGATCCTCCTAACTGCTTAGAGCAAAAGGCAAGAAGAGAGAGATGAATGAAAAAAGAAATTGTTAAACAATTCCAGAATTAGAACTTCAAGGTTTGGAAAATTCTCAGCCTATTCATTTTACAAAAAAAAAAAAAAGAGAGAGAGAGAGAGAGGGAAATAAATTTATATTGTTGAAGCCACCAAGTCTATGGTATTTTGTTGCAGAATCCTGAGCAAACTGAGGTGTTTTGGTTGCCAGTAGCACCTGGAGGGGTAAAAAAAAAATCTGCTTGCCAATGCAGGAGACACAGGAGATGCAGTTTCAATCCCTGGATTAGGAAGACTCCTTGGAGGAGGAAATGGCAACCCACTCCAGTATTCTTGCCTGGGAAATCCCATAGACAGAGGAGCCTGGTGGACTATTGTCCATGGGATTGCAAAGAGTTGGGCACAACTTAGCTATTGAGCATGCACGCAGGAACACCTGGAGAGTTGCAACCTGCAGCATGGGGTGCTAGCCACTTTTCCCTCCAGATTCAGTTCAGGGTTTTGCTCTGAATCAAAATGATCTGGGAGCTGGCTCTTCAGAAGTTTAAGTCCTTCACTTAGTCCTTCCTAGGTAATTAATTGTCAAGGTAGTTCACTTTCTCATTTCCAGAGGGGAGGAGAGTCCTCTTGGACAAAGAGGCAGTCGCCTGAGTGAAAGGATATGTGGCCTGGAAATGACCGCTTTCTCTGCCTGACTCAGAAAGGAGAATGTATCTTCCATTCCTGCCTGGAAGAAAGGTTTTAAAGCACAGAAATGTGGAAATGGGCAAGTAATTCAAGGGCCTCAGGGTAAGGCAGAGGTGCCAAGTCTGCCCACAGGTGGGAGTTTATAGGAGTCAGAAAGACATCCTGAGGACAAGTTTATACAAGAATACTCGGGGAGGGACATAAAAGGAGGTGAGGCAAGAAACCTCAAGATTAACTTGGCATCTTGTGGATCTTTTTGAGAAAATCCCCAACTAAGGGCTGTCAAAAAGCCTTCCTGTGCTATCCTCAGGTGCTTGCACTTGCCCCAAACCTGCTTCCTTGCTGCATGTGCAACTCAAACCAGTCTGTAGATACTCAGCCTTGGCAGCCTTTGAAGTAAATCTTTTCTTGCTGAGCCTTCGCCCCAGGTAGGAGGGGAGGACCCTCCCGAGCAGGTGCTGGCACGGCTGAGGCAGAGCTGTGGCCCTTACAAGTAATATTTTGAGGAGAAAAGCAGAGTGATTTCTGTCCTTCAGGCATTGTCTCCATCTCTCCTCCCATCTCCAACGTGAGCAATTTTAGAGGTTCTATTGAATAACCAGATTAAATGTTCAATTCTCGATTTTATTCATCTACTGAGATATATAAAGGTGCTAAAAATGTGATACCTTTCAGGGCAAGGCGTGGGCTAGCAAACCTACTAGCTTTTGTTCTTTAATTACTTGTTAAACTTTCCAATAGAGCAGCTAAGGATCCTACCCTCTATTTAACACTTCTTTTGTTAAAAAAGTATGAATGGATTCACATTTCCAAAACCTGCAAGAGGTTATGATTTTGCTAAAAGATGAGTAATATTTAGCCTTTATGAGACACCTGAAAAATCCTTAACAAAGAAATATGTCTCTCTGGCAAGGCTTCAAAGATGAAGCTTGAATCTTTAACAGCATTACCGTAAATATAGATTTTACCACTGTGCCAAAATTTTGTCCTTATGACTTGTTACCATTTGGAGGTATTTGCTATTAAAGCACCTGCCATACCTCAGTTTGATGAAGAGTAACTATAGTTTGTTAACGCTTTTACTGACAAAAGTTATCTAGATGGTGTCTCTTTATGCAGAAGGCAATTAAACCAATCTAAGAAATAATGCCCAGCAAAGCAAATTAAAAGTGGGAATGTTTGGATAGTCTTGCAGTATCAAAAAGAATGACATGCTTGCTGAATTTCTTCTTGGCACTGAATTGACAGATACAAATTGAGCTCGACAGATTTACTATTGGATACCATACAGAATAATAGAGACTATGAGAATTGCAGAGAATTGATAAGCTTGTTTTACATTCACAAGAAATCCGTTGTTTATAAACATGCTGCTGCTGCTGCTAAGTCGCTTCAGTCGTGTCTGACTCTGTTCGACCCCATAGACGGCAGCCCACCAGGCTCCCCCGTCCCTGGGATTCTCCAGGCAAGAACACTGGAGTGGGTTGCCATTTCCTTCTCAATGCATGAAAGTGAAAAGTGAAAGTGAAGTCACTCACTCGTGTCCGACTCTTAGCGACCCCATGGACTGCAGCCTACCAGGCTCCTCTTTCCATGGGATTTTCCAGGCAAGAGTACTGGAGTGGGGTGCCATTTCCTTCTCCGTATAAACATGATTTTTGTAGAAAATATATCAGTCAGCAAAACAAAAGCCCAAATAAACTGATTTGCTGAATTTTTGATTTTCAAAATGTGGTCTTCTGTACCACCAGCATCAGCCTCATCTGGAAACTTGTTAGAAATGCAGATATTCAGGCCTTACCAAGACCTACTAAACAAAAACTCAAGGGCTGGGGCCCAGAAATTTGTGTTTTAATCCGTTCTCCAGGTGATTCTGATGCATGCTAAAGTTTGGAACCTGCTGTCTTGAATCCGAATTAGTACTGAGACCAGCAGTACTTTTTCAGTTCTAAAATTACCCAGGAGTCTTTATATTGGGAGACCTTGTGACATCAAATGTGACTGCTCAGATCCTTTTATAAACAAAATGCTTTGTCTAGTTAGATATATATCTGATGACAATCTCTTCATTAACTCATTCAACAAATATTTTCTGAATGCTTACAGTGTAGGCACTGGACAAACAACAATGAGCAAGACAGATAAGAGTCCTGCTTCACAAAATATCATTCTAGACTGAATATTGTATATTAATATGGATATTAATTTAGCACCATGACTCAAATTGCCTGGTGGTAGACTATAAGGGGAAAAGTTTTTATAATCATCTATCCTGGTGGGTGAAAATTGCTCACTCCTTACAAGTAATGAATTCTTTCTGCACTTGACCTTGTGTGATAACAGTGCTGAGTTCATGTACTTAACACACCCCCCTGAAAAGTGATCAGTTCAATCAGTTATTTCATTAAACAACCCTAAATGACTGAGTTTTACTTCATTGAATCATTCAGACCAACTAGTGGTGTTGGCATTATATCCATTTATTGTGAAACTTTACTTCACAAGGAAGTAATTGTAGAGGATTATGTCTGAAGATTTTTACTTATGTGGAGGATTATGTCTGAAGATTTCAGCTGGAAAAAACATTAGTGAATGAAAAACAACATTTAGATCATAAACGATCCAGATTGGTTATTATCTGATTTTACTAGTTTTTTTTCCTCAGTGTTTCAGTTTATTTTATAGTATACACAGGCTATCTGTATGACAAGAGATCAACCATGTTAATAATGAGATGACATAAGGAAAATTTAGGACCAAGACCTACCTATTAACATAGTTTAATACTTGCTGTCATGTTACTCACAGACCAGCTTTCATAAAATGATAGTACAACGTGTTAAGGGAAGTTCAGAATGCTATGAGAGATTTGGGAAGGGGATATCTAACGAACCTGGAAATGCAAGCAAGTTTCATTTGAAGAAGCGACTTGAGAATGGAAAGGTAATTAGGATTTAGCCAGACCAGGGGGAGGGACAAGAGTGATGGAAGTAGATGGACTAACATACAAACCTGAATTTTGAGTAAACTGTAAATCGTTTAACATGACTGAGCATATAGTGTAAGGAGCACAATATGAGTTTGAAGTATTGAGAGACCATAATCATGAAGGATCATTTATGCTGGGTTCAGATGTTTGGAGCTTACCCAGTGGTAATGACCAGTTATTGAAAGATTTTATACGGAACAGAATGTAGCTTTCCCTGGTGGCTCAGAGGTTAAAGCGTCTGCCTCCAATGCGGGAGACCTGGGTTCGATCCCTGGGTCAGGAAGATCCCCTGGAGAAGGAAATGGCAATCCACTCCAGTATTCTTGCCTGGAGAATCCCATGGATGGAGAAGCCTAGTAAGTTACAGTCCATGGGGTCGCAAAGAATCGGACATGACTGAGTGACTTCACCTTCACCTTCAGAATGTAGTGTGATCAGAGTTTTAGTAAAACCACTTTGGAAAGAAAGTTGGAGACTATTGTAGAAGCAGTGGAAATAGAAAACAGTAACTTGAAATAGGCAATGAAAGTAGTGATAAGAGAATTAGCTTAGAGAACTTTGTTAAGAGGTAAAGTCAGGTGGCCTGGTAATTAGCTGTGAGAGAAGGAAAACACAGAGTTAAAGATAATTCCCAAGAATCTGACTTGAACAACTTGTTGGTGACGTTTAAGAGAATCCGAGAACTGAAGAGGAGGAGCTGGTTTGGAATGAAAACTATGAGTTCACTTTTGAACCTGATGAGTTTGAGTTGGTTGTGGCAATTACAAATTGAGATAATCAACAAATAATTAGATATACAGGAAAGACATTTGTTAATAGGGCTACTAATTTAGAAGCTTATAGATGCCATAGGAACATTGAAGTACCTGGGTTCATATACTTGAGAGGATGTAGAGTGAAAAAAATTTCTGAGCACGATCCTTGTAGAACAGAAAACTTTAGGGACAGGCAGAGGAAGTAGATCCTGCAAACAGTATTGAGAAGTAATCAGAGGGAAAAGGAAAACTAGAAGGATGTGTCATAATGGAAGCTAAGGGAAGAGTGTTGAGATGAAGGAGTGATCATCTACCACAGATGCTGCTGTGAGTACAAGTCAGACTGAAGTTCTTGGTGTATAGCAACAAGGAAGTCCTTGGTTACCTGCTGAGAGCAGTTTTTACTGGAACAGTAGAGTCACAAACAAATTAAATGGCTAAGGCATGAGTCAGCGTTGAGCAAATGGAGATTGTGGGTCTAGACAAAAGTAATTTGGCTTTGAAGGAGAAAAAACAATGTGACAGTGAAGAGGATTATTTATTTATTTTTAAAGGATGATCTAGTCTTGATGGGAAGGAATTAGTAGAAGAAAAGTTGGAAGAATCATGAGTGACAGGAGATGGGTGAAATGTTGAGATTCCCAAGAAGGCTAAGACTGAGGAAGAAACTAGTGCAGAAAATATATAATTAAAAGGAACAGGAAAAAATTTTTCCGTGAATATTTTGTAAAGAGAAGGATTTAATAAGAACATGACATACATATAATAAACTTTCAAACTGCAGAATAAAATGAAAAGGGAAGTCAGAGAGCTAAAAAAACAGAGGACATACACAATATGGAATTGATTTATCTGGTAAGAGTAATGGACAGGTTTCACATGGCTTAAAACTGTTACAGATGTGAATGAAAGGCTTAACAGAATCAAAGCAAAAAATATATTAAAATAATTAGAAGGTAATATAGAGGAGACAAAACTGGTATAGCAGAAAGATAATCAGAGCCCTTAAAGTAGACAAGCCAATGAATAGCTCAGAGAATATTATTTCAATATTATGTATCCATAATATAATATAAGAGTACGTAATATACACATAGAGTATATGCATGCTCAGTTGCCCAGTCATGTCTGACTCTTTGCAACCCTATGGACTGTAGCCCACCAGTCTTCACCGTCCATGGGATTCTCCAGGCAGAAATACAGGAGTGGGTTGTCATTTCCTCCTCTAGGGGATATTTCTGACCCAGGGGTTGAACCCACATCTCCTGCATGTCCTGCATGGAGGAAAGATTCTTTCTCAGCGAGCCATCGGGGAAGCTCGATAGAGTTTATACAGAATATTAGTATATAGAGTATATATAGAGTATATACAGAATATGTATATTTCATATAGTAAGATTCAACGTCAGAAGGCAATGACAGGGAGAGAACACAATCCAAGAAGGTAATACCCAGCCAAATTGCCATTCATGTCCAAACGTAATGGGAAGTTATTCTTAAACATTCAAGAATTCAAATTGCCATTCATGTACAAAGGTATGGAAAGTTATTCCTAAACATTCAATAATTCAGTGAAAACAGAACACATGAAGCCTCTTTGAAAAAACAAAAGACTGATGAAATTCTGATAATCAAAGAATAAATGAAAAATATAGAACTCAGGAATGGGAAAGATAAAAGACCAGGCAGTGATTGTCAGATCTATTTAGGTATCAATCTAAGATTTAACAAGTAGAGGAATTGTAGCTGTAGAAGCTAATGTAAACATTATAAACTCTGAAAATATGAAAATAATAACTAACTATAATGAGGATGTGGGAAGAAGTGAAACTTACTAATTTTCTATTCTTGCTTAGAAAGGAGTCAGTTTATACTGTATCTATTTGATGTAAAGTGTAATCATTTAATGATAAACTGCTTGTATTTTATAATTTTTTATAGTCTTAGAGATATTTTAGGAAACAAAAATATTTAGCTAAAGTTTATCAATTATTTTAGTGTACTTCCATTTCTTTTTTTTTTCTTTTAAAATCAGTGGAGGTTATATTTAACTCTTTATGAAAATGTAACGTATATACTGTGATTCTATTTTAATGAACTTTAATTGATCTGCTTCTTTACCTGTCATTTATCTATCTAGTTAATCTATGTTCATTTAAGCATATAGAGATATCTAGGATGATAGATGGATAGACTCATTTTTATAAAAGCAATTCTAGGTGAACAGCAGCACTCACATATATTTGCACAGTTATTTCATTGTTTATTAAGATAAGTTCCAAAAAATAAAATTTCTGGGTTAAATCTATAGTTTTTTTGGGAGGGGGGCAGAATAGCAAAGTCTTGGTGTGTGTGTGTGTGTGTGTGTGTGTGTGTGTGTGTGTGTAGCTAACCATACATCAAGCAGCGTGTTGCCCCTTCTTTTCAACCAAAGAGAAAGAGTGAGCATGCATCTCTTGGAGTCAGAGTATGTCTTCAAACGTCCAGCTGCAAATGTGTGTTGTCTTTGATTTTCATATTTTATCTTAAAAATTCATGCCAATTTTTGCACTTAAAGAAAAAATACAAATGTCATGTCTTATGCCTCTAGATCTTTGAGTAAATCTGATGGTTCAGAAAAGTGTGTGAAGAATATCCTGTTGCTTGTGTAGCCCCTGTTATTCTGCCCTACTCTTTGTTTGAAAAGTACATAAGAGGGATAAATCAACAAAAGCCAATTGTTAATCAAGGAACAACCATCATCAGCTCCACATTGTGTTAGGTTACTGTAAGGCATTACAAAGAAGTTGAAAACATAGTCCTTACCTTTGAATAGCTTCCAGCTTATTTGTTTTCCTTTAACAAGTCATCACAGAATTATGCTTAACCTGATAACTGACTGGGCTAAGAAGTTCCATGATGAATTTTGTTGACAGCATGGAAAGTCCCTACCAGCATTTGTTACACACTTTCAGAAGCTAATGCCTTTGTTTTAGACTCGGAGGCATCATCAGCATCTGAAGCATTCTAGAGTCTTGGGGTCCAGGATATCAGTTAGGCTGCTGACCCAGGACACAGTGTAACGAAGATAGGTGTTTTCAGGCTTTCACATTTAGGACCAGTACAGTATAGGAAATGTAAATGAACTAGAGCTCACCTTAATGAGAATATCCAACTGAGTAAACTTTTTGATACACATGATCTTCAATACTTAAGGAGGGCGAGGAAAATGTCAGCAGAGAAGGCTCTTACTGCCATGGAGCAGGACCATATTGTCCTTGCCCTCCTCACCTCACCATGTCCTCTGCCTGCCTTTTGCCCACGGAAAACTTGAGTCAAAGAATAAATTTAATCAGAGAAGTAAGAAATGCTGTAACAAAGGAAAAGAGTCAAAGGAGACTAAATAATAATAATGTAGTCATTAAGCATAGTCAAGGACCTTTAGTTCTTTCTCAAGGGCTATAGATGATATTCCGAGCCATATCCTGTGAGCTGTAACTACATGATGACCAGACTTTACCCAGGACTTGCGGGGCCACAGTTCTGAGAATTGACCGCAAAGAAATGAGAACAAATGGACCCTGGAACTGAAGATAAACTGCGCCTAAAACAACCAAGATGATGCTGGTCAGCCCACGAACGACCGATTCGAAGCTGACTGTTAGAGATGACTGTGCTGTTTCTGCATGTAAGTCCCACCACCCCTCCCCCACCACTCTGTCTATAAAAGCTCTTACCGGCTGCTTGACAGGGTGGGGGGCGGGTGGAGAATCGGCCTTTGAACAGATGTCTGCCCCCCTCCCCCCTCCCCAGTTGCCGGCATCTGAGATAAAGCAAACTTTCCCAACCTGGCCTGTTGATTAGTTTTGAGCGGCAAGCAGTGGGACCCACAAATTCCTTTCAGTAACATTACCAGGGATATGAAAGTCACCTTCAGAACTCATTCTGTCTGTTGCTGTTTAACTTTTATGTTTCCATTCCCTTTTACTTACTGTGACCCTGATGCCTAATGAGTCCCAAGAACAGATAAATCGATGCATGCCCCAGATAATGAATCAAAGGCTTTCACTTGGCCTTAGGATTCTGTACTTCCTGAAAGAACTAAGACGTGCTCTTTAGTTTTAGGAAGACCTTTAACATCAAGGATTCTTACAGAAAGTGTTTGCTTATGAACTTTGAGCAAAACCACAAATATTCTTCATATTCTGCGCTGGATCTCTCTGTAACTTAGTCCTAGATTTTTCCATTGCAACCCTTGGATCTGACTGTCGAGGGTCTCTGGCAAGGAGGGTGTCCTTTGTCTGTCCTTTTCTGTCCTGACCCCATGCTGGGACCCCCTGATCTTCCTTAGAAGCTTAATATGCTTCTGTGTTCTCCCAGGACAATCTTGTTTTTTTCTGAACTAGACACACTTCATTCCTCAGGAAGGAGGCTCCTGTCCCCTTTCTCTGACCCGAAGAGTTGTAAAAATCACTGCATGACTCTTCCCCACTCATGTTCCCACCAAGATAGAAGAACCACTTATCCCGATTCTGAAATATTTTTGTCCAGGTTATCATTTGAGACCTGGCAGAAGATCGGGTAGGGCAAAGGGCAAGACACAGTCACATGGATGTGCAGTAAGTTATGTTGCCTTTGACCTTATTTGTTTGAATAGAATTGAATTTATCATAGTCTTTGATTTATAAAATACTATTGTCATTGTTTCATAAATGGCTCTTTAATTTATTTTGATTTTACTTTTAATAGTATAACAGACAGCGAATCTACAACCCACTCAAGATATATATCCCAATCAATTATATAACTGTGTATTTATTTTCTGCTTATATTTATTTAATTTCTCCTCATTTATAATAATGAGAACTTTGCCAGTTATGAGGTGAAGTGGGTATCTTTACAATAAGTCCCCTGCATTCAAACCTTCAAGTTATAAACTTTCAAAGGTGCGAATGTGAATTCAATGTCCAATCACGTAAGTTAGTTCATGTGTCGGGTGTACATTGTTACATGTGTGCATCCTCTACAAGTGGTTGTGCTTTTGTGTACTTCACTGTACAGGACTGTATAGAGAATAGTAGTACAATATCTTTATTTCAAGCCCAGGATGCATTGAAGCAAGTGTAAAAGCAATGGTGATGTAGCTGGTACAACTGTTAAGAAGCACCAGCTGTTGCACCATACTTTTGAGGTACTGTTCAGTTCAGTCGCTCAGTCGTGTCCGACTCTTTGCAACCCCATGAACTGCAGCATGCCAGGCCTCCCTGTCCATCACCAACTCCCGGAGTTCACTCAAAACCATGTCTATAGAGTCAGTGATGCCATCCAGCCATCTCATCCTCTGTCGTCCCCTTCTCATCCTGCCCCCAGTCCCTCCCAGCATCAGGGTCTTTTCCAATGAGTCAGCTCTCGCATGAGGTGGCCAAAGTATTGGAGTTTCAGCCTCAGCATCAGTCCTTCCAATGAACACCCAGGACTGGTCTCCTTTAGGATGGACTGGTTGGATCTCCTTGACTATAAGATTAAAAATGTCTTTTATTTTTTGTGTTTTGCTTTTTATGTATTGTTGGTGTGAAAAGTATTATAAACCTAGTACAGTACAGTGCCATATAACCGATCGTGTTAGTTAGATAGTTAGGCTAGCTTTGTTGGCCTTAAGAACAAATTGGACTTATGAACATGCACTTGGAACGGAACTCATTCATATGTAGGGTACTTACTGTACTTAAATTTAATCCAGTTTATATAAAAAAATTTTTTTCCTCGGCGCCAAAGTTCCGGGTATAGCCATTCATGAAGAGAGTTTATGAGTTATATAATGGAGATCTAAAGACCTGGTGTGGAAATTCCACCAGGCAGAGGTGGGGCTCAGAGTTGGAACAGTGATTATTTTGACCTCATTTTGTAGGGGCATCTCAGTGTGGTATTGAAAGGATGCTGCCTGACTTGGTGCCGGCATCCACAAAAGTCAGACTGTAAAACCTGATGTGTGTGTTTAGTTGTGCAAATCAGCAAATTATTTAAGGGTGAGAAATGCTTTTAACATTTACAAATTAGAACCATTTTCTCCTTTAATCCAATTTGGAGGAAGTATGATTCACACAGATGTTCCTTTATGTTTCACATTGGCACTGGATTATATGCTAGTTGGTGAGCTGCTAGTCTTTGAACAATCAACTCTGACCAGACTTTCCTCTTTCTTAAAGTTTCCATATTAGATGGAGTGGTAAAGGAGCCTTTTAGTTTGGTGATTTAGTTGTTTGTTGACTTGAACCATCAGAGGAAGTTTTTCCCCCTGCAGCTGGCTGTAGTCTTAAATTCTTGCCTGAACATGCCTGGATCTGGAATGTAAATTCTACCTTGCTGTACAAAGTGTTTCTCCATATTGTGACTCCTCCAGGACTGGTGACTTTCCAGTTTAGAAGATTTCACTCAAGCTTAACTTTTCTTGAAGATAAAAGTTATATGACAGTTTCTGCAGAATTATAGCTGAATTATAGCCAGAATTATAGTCTTTGGCAACGTAGGTAACCATAAGTAATTTTGGAAAGGAAAAAGCCCATGATCACTCTTCACCTAAAGCATTGTTTCCCTTTATATTTTCAAGAAGTACAGTTTTAATAATTGAGACTTCTTTGAATTTACATGTATAAAAACAGCTATGCAAAGTAAGAGGTTAGTTAGCCTTTTTCCTTACTGGAAAATGTGTCCCAGCTCAGATCAAATCATTAGCACCATCTAGTGAATCACATTGGAGTAGGAAATGGCAACCCTCTCCAGTATTCTGGTCTGGAGAATTCCATGGACAGAGGAGCCTGNTAGCCTTTTTCCTTACTGGAAAATGTGTCCCAGCTCAGATCAAATCATTAGCACCATCTAGTGAATCACATTGGAGTAGGAAATGGCAACCCTCTCCAGTATTCTTGTCTGGAGAATTCCATGGACAGAGGAGCCTGGTGGGCTACAGTCCATGGGATCACAAAGAGTCGGACACAAATGAGCGACTGACACCTTCACACATGCATAGAGACACAAAGTCAAAGTTAATGCCAAGTCCAAGGGCATTTCTACTGAGCCAGATTTTTCTAAAGATAAAATTTTTCTTTTTTATAGAAACTTGAAAACCCCCAAACTTTAGAATTCAGTGTAGATTTGTGTGTGTGGGGGTGTGTATTTGTTAAAATGCAAATTATCTAGTTTCTACTTCACTGGATCTGGACTGGGATTCAGGACTGTACATTTTCAAAATGTAACCTTGGGGTAGGTTCTGATGCTTATATCTTGAGCATGGAATTCTGAGAACTGTCTTGAAACAGTTTGTGTGTGTGTGTG
Organism: Cephalophus harveyi; assembly: GCA_006410635.1. NCBI lineage: Eukaryota > Metazoa > Chordata > Mammalia > Artiodactyla > Bovidae > Cephalophus > Cephalophus harveyi. The sequence goes on from SJYT01000210.1 coordinate 39,246, forward strand.
TGTGTGTGTGTGTGTAAAATAAGACACTCCTCAGGTAGTGAATGAATGACTTAAGATATGCAAAGGATTTTTGCGAATGCGGCCTCTCATAATAAGAATGAATTACTTTTTAATAGGTTGTGGATGGCCTTTGTTTGTAAAAATAGGTAAGTGCCATCTGGGTGTAGGACCGCTTGTGATTTCCAGTGTACAGGATAGTAAACGGCATCTGAAGCAGTTATATTTTCTTTATGTTTAATCAGGAAGTAGTTACTGAGTGCTGGCTTTGTGCAGCAATATGCCTGCATCTTGAGATGGTTTCATTTTCACATCCATTGCCTTACTTTCCTCATTGTTTCCAATTCTTGAAATTGGATCTTTATTAATAGGGGTTGAAATCCCAGAGGACATGCGTTCAATCCTTCATTATCCTACTCAAAAAACATGTCACAGGGCATTCATGAAAATCCATAGTGTAGGTAAAATACTCATTTTATTTCATTTTACAGATGTAAAACTTATCGGGCAAAGATGTTAAATGGATGCTGAGAATCACACAAGTAGGAAATGGTTGGACTAATGCTTGACTCTTGATTTTCTGACTCCTACCCTTCTCTCCTATACACAACGCCACCTCCCATATGAAGTCTACAGGGATCTTGTTACATTTTGGATGTAATTCGATTTTGACGAAATGCAATGTATATGTACATTTCCAGGACAAAGAACCTCCTGTTATCTCAGCATGGTACACCTGTGCAGCAAAGAAAAGCAGTGACATCCTTATGATGTCATAAAATATACCCCAAAGGAAAAGACAGGGTTCTGTTTTCAAAATGAAGTGGTGTTGCACTGAGCAGAATCAAGCCTAATTACAGAACAGCATGCTCTGTCCCCAAGACATGCACATTGAATTGCCTTCCCAGTCCTCAAAGTGCCCCATGAGAGAGAGGCATGGAGAAGGCAATGCAGCACAGGCTCAGGCTGTGGACAGACTGCCATGTTAATTCTGCAGGGGACTTGGAGACCAAGTACCACGCCAAATTTTGCTCTGGGCTTCCTGACTTTCACAGAAACTTCTCTAGATTTTGTATTTTCCAGGGCTCCCAGGTCCTGTCTGGGTTTCCAGACACAGAAGTGACTGTTTATTCAGATGGAAATTAACGTGGATGAGATAACATTCTGCATTTCAGTTTCTCACTCCCTTGATTGTGAGTTTAAGCAACAGAGGGAGAATGGATTTAATATACATTTCTATTGCTGATAGAGAATGGCAGTCCTTACCTGGGGATAGGTTCTTTGTTTTCAAAATGCTCTCACTTGTATTAGGCCCCTTAGTCAAACACCTATGAATTGAGCAGTGCAATTTTTCCTTTATAATGGAGGTCCTGTTATATATTTCCTTTTATAATGGAGCTCAAAAAGATTAATTGACTTCCCTAATTTTGCAGTAGTTGAGCTTCTCTGATTTTGAACCTGATTCTTGACTCATTTAGAATTTTTTATTCACTTAACCACCAAGTCTGAGATTCTCCTCTAGCCAGAAAGTGGGCATCACCTTAGAAGCCTGTACTCTACAGCCTGGTGCAGTGGCCAGAAGATCCTGATCTGGTTCTGAGCTCTGCCTACCACCTGCCTTGGTCAAGTTGTTTAGCTCCCTCAGTCTCAGCTTTCATATGAGTCAGAACTAGCTTGGATCCTGGGAGGGTTTCACCACTGAAATAGTTAGAAGTAGTCTTCAGAGTCTCTTGGACAGCAAGGAAATCAAACCAGTCAATCCTAATGAAATCAACCCTGAATATTCATTGGGAGGACAGGTTCTGAAACTGCAACTCCAATACTTTGGCCCCTTGATGCGAAGAGACAGCTCATTGGAAAAGACCTTGATGCTGGGAAAGACTGAGGGCAGAGGAGGAGGGGGTAACAGAGGATGGCATCACCGACTCAATGGACATGAATTTGAGCGAACTCAGGGAGATCGTGAAGGACAGGGAAGCCTGGCGTGCTGCAGTCCATGGGGTTGCAGAGTCAGACTGAACAACAAATAATTGGAAAGGCAGAGGTGTAATAGAGCACAACAGGACCCAAGTTATTATTCTGGGTGGGGCTCCTCTCTTTTCTTATCATGGCCCCTGTTTGTTTCCCCCCCACTGTAGTTCTGTCCCTCTGTGCTATATGCCAGTAATAATGTACTGACTTAATAAGAGAAATTGAGGTAGAAGTTCTCTTCTTCTGGTCATGTCACCCTAAGGCAGTGGCTAGAAATGTAAGCTACTACTCTTGCCTGGAAAATCCCATGGATGGAGGAGCCTGGTGGGCTGCAGTCCATGGGGTCACTAAGAGTTGGTCACGACTGAGCGACTTCACTTTCACTTTTCACTTTCACGCATTGGAGAAGGAAATGGCAACCCATTCCAGTATTCTTGCCTGGAGAATCCCAGGGACGGGAGAGCCTGGTGGGCTGCTGTCTATGGGGTCGCACAGAGTCGGACACGACTGAAGCGACTTAGCAGCAGCAGCAGCAGCAGCAGTGTGTATATGTCAGTCCCAACCTCCCGATTTATCCCTACTCTTTCCTTATCCCCTGGCAACCAGTGGCCCAGCCTGGGTCACTGGCCTTGGAGAGCATAGGACTCTGCACTGGCTGCACTTGGATCACAGGCCTGGGGTGGGGAGGACAGTTTCCTAAAAGAAGGAGGAGGCTGTTACTAGATGAAGCAGGAAAGGATTCTGGCAGATAAAATCAATATGTGCACGATAGGCTTCTAATGTCAAGTACGAATGATAATGCTGACTTTTATAGAATCCTTGGTGAGGATTATGAGAACAACTGAGAACAACTAAATCTATATCTTCAGCCTTGATACCTTGAAAGTGGAAGTGTTAGTCACTCAGTAGTGTTCGACTCTTCGATCCTATGGACGGTAGCCCGTCAGGATCCTCTGTCCATGAGATTCTCCAGGCAAGAATACTGGAGAGGGTTGCCATTTCCTTCTCCAAGGGATCTTCCTGACCCAGGGATTGAACCTGAATCTCCTATGTCTCCAAGATTGGCAGGTGGATTTTTTACTGCTGAACCACCTGGGAAGCCAAATAATTCAAAATATATTCAAGAGTAACTGACTACATGCTAGGTACATTTTGAGATCTGAAGTTAAGAGGGAGCTTGCTATTTCAGAATGGTTCAATAAGATCAGAATACCGGGTTTCCATAAGGGATCAGAACGAAATGAGGCTCAAGAGGCTGAAGGTCAAATAACAAAGGAGTCTTGGTGCCACATGAAGGATTTTTAACATTGATCTTTTAAAGAGAAAGAATAAGAATTTCAGTAAGGAATTAGGATCGGGGAGGGCTTCCTTGGTAGCTCAGAGTGTAAAGAATCTCCCTGCAATGCAGGGTTTAATCTGGGTTTAATCCCTGAGACAGGAAGATCCCCTGGAAGAAGTCATGGCAATCCACTCCAGTATTCTTGCCTAGGATATCCCGTGGACAGAGGAGCCTGGTGAGCTACAGTCCATGGGGTCGCAAAGAGTCGGACATGACTGAGCATGCATGCATAATTAATTAGCTAATTAATTAAGCAATAATAGTGTCTGGCCCATAGCAGGTACTCACTATATAGAAAGTATTCTTATTTTTCATTTTGTCTGTAAACTGCCAACCCTATTTTTACATTCATCTCAGTCCAACCAAAGGCCAAAATCTTTTTTTTTTTTTTTAACACTTCTCTTTTTGGCTGCACCTGGAGGCATGTGGGATCTTAGTTCTCTGACCAGGTATCACACCCACATCCCCTGCACTGCAGAATTGTAACTACTGGATTGCCAGGGAAATCCCAGAATCCTTCTGTTCTGAAACACATATTCTCAAAGGTTGAGGTCATCCTGGGTAGGGAGGGAGTTGGAGGCTGGGATTGCATGATCTATGGTTAGTGGTCATAACTGGCCATGGGCATAGACTTAAGGGAGTTTCAAGTCACCTTGAGGTGTCTCGATGTCGTCGTAATCTCTTCTGTCTCCGGAAACAGAACAGTTGTCCCCTAAGGAGGGGAGACAGCTACTCTGTCTTCTTCCCTTAGGATATTGTTGCTCTTCAATCACTCAGTCATGTCCGGCTCTTTGGTACCCCAAGGACTGCAGCACACCAGCCTCCTCTGTCCTTCACCATCTCCCAGAGTTTGCTCAAACTCATCTCCATTGAGTTGATGATGCCATCCAACTATTTCAACCTCTTTTGTCCCCTTCTCCTCCTGCCTTCAATCTTCCCTAGCATCAAGGTCTTTTCCAATGAGTTGGCTCTTTTTATGGAGTGGTCAAATTATTTGAGCTTCAGCTTCAGCATCTATCTTTCAAATGAATATTTTCAGGGTTGATTTCCTTTAGGATTGACTGGTTTGACCTTCTTGCAGTCCAAAGGACTCTAAAGAGTCTTCTCCAGCACCACAGTTCAAAATTATCCATTCTTTAGCACTCAGCTGTCTTTATGGTTCAACTCTCATATGCCTACTCACATCCAACTCTCACATCCTCAGGATAGAGACAGACACATTTATTAGGCAAGTTAACTGTTTTGTTGGTAGCTCTGGGGTTGAGGGAAGGAGATGTGCCTTTTGATGGAGAAAAAGGTCAGACACATGTTGGCATGGCCTTCTTAGCAGAGGGCAAGGTCAGCTGGTAAAGAATCTGCCTGCAATGTGGGAGACCTGGGTTCAGTCCCTGGGTTGGGAAGATCCCCTGGAGGAGGGAACAGCTACCCACTCCAGTATTTTGGCCTGGAGAATTCCATGGACTACAGTCTATGGGGTCGAAAAGAGTTGGACACAACTGAGTGACTTTCACTTTCACTTTCAAGGGAAAAATAATCAGAGACGGGTGAGCTGAGGGAAGCCAGGTGGGGTGTGGGCAGCTGCATGGGAGAGGCCAGCCCAGGGAGGTGTAGTCTCAGCACTGAGAGGAAGGTGTGGAGACGCACACTAGGCTGGCATGGACTAGGCTGAGGGGGTGTGGGGGAGGGAATCACCATGATGACTGTGAAAGAGCCCTGAATGACAAGTCCTGTGTTCCTGGCCTGGATCGACCTTGAATTACTAATTGTGTTCCTTTGGCTGGTCACATGTTTCCCTGGGCTTTGTCCAGGGCACATTGGGGAAATGACTGTATTAAATCTGATTCATTTCAGTAAAGTGTAATATGATTTTAAAGCTGTAACATACAACTGTATAGGTAGCACTTATAAATTAAAAGTATAGTTATTGAGTTTTCCAGAAATCATTCTTGTGGGACTTTATCTCACAACTTTGTCATTAGGAAGCACAAATATGCTCTGAAATAAATCCATTTGTCATTTAAAAAGTCATTAAAAAGTTAATATCAAAGAAACTAGATCAGTTTATCACGTTTAATTTCTTTTTATAAAGAAATGCACAGATAGCTTTACATTTTTATTATCTTGTCAAACAGTTTCTAAAAGAATTCTGTATACAAAACATTTTAGCTTTAGGACCTAAATATAATTATTTTGGGGATCAAGTCTAAACTACTTTTAAACAGAAACTTTTAGGAAGTCTTTTAAAAAGATGATACCAAAAATTAAATCTCATTGATTATTATTTCCTACAAGATTGGATTTTTTAATGAAGAGATGAAGGTAAGTGTGATAAAATGAGCAAATTTTTTCTTAGAAAGAAAAAATCTCAAGAACCTCCCCCTGTAAGATAGGGGCCTCCCTTTCACAATTAAATCTATTTTAAAATAATTCTAATTGGCAAAGTACCGAGTTTAAATCCTTGCAAGATCTGATTACAGCAAGTTCTTGGACAAATGCTTATCTCTAATTAATAGTATTTTCATCCATGCTAACTATGTGGTTGTATGACACAGCCTTGCAAAGTTGTATCATACCCCAAAACCGAACTGATTAAGCACAATGATTTCCCCAATGAATTTGGGGCTAGTCCCAAAGAAAGAATCCAGAGTTTACTGATGTTATTTGGGAAAATGTTTTTCACAGTCAGTCCAGGAACATGTCATCAGATTTCTTATACAGATTTTGTTCCTGAGAGATGGAAAACAATCCCTTTCTGTGATTAGCCTTCGGCTCTAAAAGATCTTGCAATTCTGCGTCTGCTCACGGACAGAATAAAAGAGGGTGAGGTGTCAGAGTCTCTGCAGTCACTCTGATCACCTTTGCTCCTCTAGGACGGAAACAGACGGAGCTCAGTGTACATTTTATGTTGGTTTGTTTTCCCTCCCTAAGTCTCGGTTTTACTGGAACAGGTCACTTTATGTCCTCTGCAACCAAAGATGAATTCCCACTCATATAGGACTGCTGGCCGACCTCACAGGGCCTCTGGTGACGGAGCTCTGCAGGTGCCAGCGCAGCGGTCCATGGCGCTCCCTGGCTGTTCCAGCCAGCCCCGTGTTTGCAACCGCAGCACTTTGCATCATAAACCATGGCTGAAGAGGATCTCACTGAAGCAATCCCATCCTGTTTGCCATCTTTCACTGCTTCCCTCAGCTAATTAGAGCCCAAGGAGAAGAATGCTAAGAACCTGGCTTCTTTCCCACTTCAGAACCCAGTGCCTGCACTCCTAACCCCAGTCTCTGCTTCCCCATAGCAGTCTGCTTTAACTAGTAGTAAATGAAAAACACTCCTCTGTTAGGACCTGACTTTTATCCCCACCCCAAGACCCCAAATTCCTGGGTATTCAAATAAGATGGGATTTTAAAGTCATTAAAAAAAATAAGTTTACAGCCAAGTCATGCAAAAATGTTTGTTCCCTCATGGAGGTGAGCTGAAGTCCAAGTTTTTTCATTTTTCAAGATCTGGTTTGGGGGTTTAGTGTGGGAAATTAGGTAATCATGAACGGAAAGCTATGGTGCAACCACATATGGTGGCTCAGATGGTAAAGAATCCACCTGCAATGGAGGAGACCCAGGTTCGATCCCTGGTTAGGGAAGATCCCCTGGAGAGGGGAATGGCAACCCACTCCAGTATTCTTGCCATGGAGAGAGGAGTCTGGCAGGCTAGAGTCCATGGGGTGGCAAAAGCTGGACAGGACTGAGTGACTAACACCACCACCACCATATGTTTGATCTATTTTAAAAGAATGATGAAGAAAAAAATCCTAGCAGCACTTAGAGTTGTACTGGTACATTCCTTAATATCTGTTTGTTAAGAAGTCTTTTCTAGTTTTGAATCTCCCTTTGCACATAAAAGGTGATGTATACACACTTCCTAGAATCTGATTATAAGTTAAACAAACAGCACGTCCTATTCAGAGTTGTGATTTAGAACAGCCTTTTCGTGCTTCTAATGACAGGGTTTTCTTGGCAGCTCAGCTGATAAAGAATCTGCTTGCAATGCAGGAGACCCCCGTTTGATTCCTGGGTCAGGAAATTCCCCTGGAGGAGGGCATGGCAGCCCACTCCAGTATTCTTGCCTGGAGAATCCCCATGGACAGAGGGGCCTGGTGGGCTACAGGGCAGGGGGTCGCATAGAGTTGGGCACGACTGAGCTACTAACACTTTCACTTAGATCTTTCCTATTATTAGAGACCCCCTTTTAAAGCATGAAATAATACCTGTGTCCCGGTAAAGACTTCCTGTTTGCGGAGTGAATTAGTGGGCAGTATTACTATGCAGTTCGTTCAGCTTGATCGGTGCCAGGAATCTGAAGGGCTTTACTTTCCAAGGAAGACAAACAGCTCAGCTTTTAGATCCCAAGAGGATCAGAAGGAGAAATTACCTAAGGCCCAGAGGAAAAGCAGGACACTTTAGGAGCCCAGGACCCTTTTATCTTATCCCAGAACCATAAATCTCTTCTCCAACTCAGACTGCCTAACTCTGTACCAACATGCAGCGGAGATTTTGACCGAAGTACTCACTAACCCTGAAGCAGCCCCAAGGGGAAAGCACAGTCATGAGTCGCCCTCTGGTGGACAATGAGAGTCTCTGCCAGATTAAGGCGTGGGTTTCAGAAACACACAAAGACTGTATGTGGTACACAGTAAAGCTATTTTAAGATACCATTACTGTGCATTACAATTTTCTGTAATAATTAAATTTATTTATTTATATACTCACCTCTATAATCTTCTGTTTTAGTTCAAATAATTTACACTCACTTTGAAAGTCTCAATTAATTGCTCCTGTAACTAAACACCTAAAGAGAGGTCCCGCTGACCCACCCCCACCGGTAGATGAAAGAAAGAAACAGTTTACCCATCTCTATTCCCATTCCAGTGTTTCCACGATGGCTTGGCAGTAAAGAATCTGCCTGCCAATGCAGGAGACGCAGGTTCAATCTCTGGATCCGGAAGATCCCCTGGAGGAGGAAATGGCAATCCACTCCAGTATTCTTGCCTGGGAATATGGACAGAGGAGCCTGGCAGGCTACAGTCCATAGGGTCGCATATAGTCTGTCATGACTGAAGTGACTTAACATGCACACATGCAAACATTTATTTACAGGTTTTGCTGCTGCTGCTAAGTCACTTCAGTCGTGTTCGACTCTGTGCGACCCCATAGACGGCAACCCACCAGGCTCCCCCGTCCCTGGGATTCTCCAGGCAAGAACACTGGAGTAGGGAGGCCTGGCGTGCTGCGATTCATGGGGTCGCAAAGAGTTGGACACGACTGAGCGACTGAACTGAACTGAACTGAATGGTTAATGATACTGATAATCTTTTAATGTGTTTATTTGTCATTCCATATCCTCTTGGCTGAAGTACCTATTGAACTCTTTTGCTCATTTAAAAAAATTTTTTTTTTTTTTTAATGTGTAGAGTTCTAATGTGTTTTAGATACCAGTCCTTCAATGGATGTGTGATTTGCAAGTATTTCCTCCAGTCTATAGCTTGTCTTTTCATTTTCCTAATTGTTTTTTCACAAAAGAAAGACTTTTCCCCTGATTCTTTATAAATATTGTGGAGGTAAATTCATATAGGTGTGTATGTATAATTTGTCATTTTAACCATTATTAAGTGCATGACGTGTTCCAGTCACAATGTTGTACAACCATCACCACTACCTATTTCCAAAACTTTTTCGTCTCCCCAACCAGAAATTCTGCACCTGTCAAACTGTAACTCCCCATTCCCTCCCACTCCTAAGCTCTGATAACTTTTATTCTACTTTCTGTCTGAATTTGTCTATTTTAGGTATCTCATATAAGCAGAACCATGTAGTATTTGTGACTGGCTTATTTCATGAAATAGAATGTTTTTGAGGTTCATCCATGTTGTAGCATGCATCAGAATTTCATTTTTTAAGGCTGAATAATATTCCATTGGATGTATATACCACATTTTGTTTATTCATTCATTTGTTGGTCACTTGGGCTGTTTTTACCTTTTGAATAATGCTGCAATGAATATGGGTGTACAAGTATTTCTTGTACAAGTATTTGCTTGCTTTTAATTCTTTTGGCTATATATTTTGGAGTGAAATTGTTGGGTCATATGATAATTCTATGTTTAATTTCTTGAGGAGCTTTAGAGGAAAAGATTTTAATTTTGGTAAAGTTCAATTTATTAATTTTTATAAATGAATAATGTGTTCAGTGTCATGCTTTAGAACTCTTTGCCTCACCTAAGGTTATCAAGACTTTCTCCAATGTTTTATTTTATAGTTTTCTGTTTTACATTTATTTATTTAATCTCTTTTGATTTAATTGTTGCATGAAGTGTAGGGTTTAGGCAGGGGTTAATTTTTTGCATATAGGTGTTCAAGATTCCAAGGAAAAGCTATTCTTTTTCTGTTGATCTTCTTTGTGTCTTTAAAAAAAATCAGTTGACTATATTTGCATGCTTCTTTATTTTACTCCATTGATTTATAGCTGCAACCTTTCTTCATTAACATATTGTCTTGATTACCATGTTTATCATAATTTTACAATCAGTGGTATGAGTTCTTCAACTTTGCTCTTGTTTTTTCAAAATTATTTCAGCTTTTATTGTTCCTTTACCTCTTCATATAAATATGGATCAAGCTTCTATTTATCTACAAAAAATTCTGCTGGGATTTTGATTATAATTGTGTGAAATCTGCAGATCAGTTTGGGGAGAATTTTACGTATATTGAGGCTTCTTAACATGGTGTGTGTCTCCATTTATTTAGGTCTTGTTTCATTACCATTTTGTAGTTTTCAGGATGCAGAACCTGCACATTCTTGTTAGATTTACAACTCAGTATTCAATTCTTTGGGGGATATTCTAAGTGATATTGTTTAATAAATTTTGGCTTTTAATTGTTTATTCCTAGTATTTAGAAATACGAGTGCTTTTTGTACATTGACTTTGTGTCCCTTAAACTAGAGTGGACACAATGAAAAGTAGTTAAGACCTCTTGCCAATACCCTAGCCAAGAGGACTGCCTTTGGGCAAGGGGCATTGGTTGTGGGATGTACCAGTGGGTAGGGGCGGAGGGATGGGCGTGTCTGCGAACTGTGTGGTGGAGAGGACTTGTAGGGCCCTCTGAGGAGCTCATACACGTGTGCATAAGAGAGCCTGTCTCAAGAGAAGTCCATGTTCACCAGAGACATGCTGAAAAAACCATTATTGTGCCAGTTAGATAAAGAGATGCTTACCCTTTTCCTTCAACCTCCTCTCAGTCCTAACACAGTAAAGAACCGTTAAGTCAGATATGAGATTGCATTTTTGCACTGGCTTATTTTCAGCTTTGAAACTGGAGGTAAAAAAAAAAATTATTTCTCTGGGTAAGTGAGATTCAGTATAGTATTGGGGAAAAGATAAAAACAAAAGTAAAAACATTTTCTACTATGCAAAAAATGGCAGCACTGATTTACAGCTTCCCTTGTGGCTCAGCTGGTAAAGAATCCGGCTGCAATGCAAGAGACCTGGGTTCAATTCCTGGGTTGGGAAGACCCCCTGGAGAAGGGAACGGTTACCCACTTCTGTATTCTGGCCTGGAGAATTCCATGGACTATATAGTCCATGGGGTCGCACAGAGTCAGACATGACTGAGTGACTTTCACTTTCACTTAGTGGCTCAGATAGTAAAAAAATCTGCCTGCAATGCAGGAGACCTGGGTTCGATTCCTGGGTCAGGAAGATCCCCTGGAGAAGGGCATGGTAACCCACTCTAGTATTCTTGCCTGGAGAATCCCATGGACAGAAAAACCAAGCAGACCGTAGTCCATGGGATCACACAAAGTTGGACATGACTGAAGGGGCTTAGCACACATGCATACATGTTTCAGCCTCAGCTTTGATGTCACTTCTTAGGGATTCTCATCCTCCAGACTGGATTAAGTACCCTCTGATAAGTTCCTGTGGTTCTGTATTACTCTATTTTATCACACAGTGTTTAACTCCTGATTTATTTTGTATGTTGTTAGGCTACAGGTATGTTGAGGCAGGGAATGCATTTCATGTTCTAGGATGTATAATAGTGCCAGCAGACTCCCTGCCATCTGCTGAATATTTTTAGTATTTGCAATAAGTTAAACATGCAGAGACACTGCATCCTTGCTATAAACTGTCCCATAATCTCTTCATTCTACAAAAGTTTCCCCAGACAAAAAGCTTTCTAAATAAAAGAAACACAGGGAATTAGTTTTTCGATGTATGAGTTTGTTTTGGGCTGGGCGGGGGAGGCTTACAGCTGATCAAAGATGAAAGAAATGGACTGCCTAGGAAGGTAATGAGTTACCTGTCATTAAGGAGTATTCATTTCTAAACTGGATGGCTGCTTGATTTGGGGGTTCATAGTGATTCAGATTAATGGTAAGACAGTCATCTTTAAAGTACTTTCCAACCCTGAACTTATTAGTGTTTATTATGCTTTTAAATGGGCTTGCCTGGTGTCTCAGACTGTAAAGAACCCACCTGCAATATGGGAGACCTGGGTTTGATCCGTGAGTTGGGAAGATCCCCTGGAGGAGGGCATGATAACCCACTCCAGTTTTTTTGCCTGAAGAACTCCACGGACAGAGGAGCCTGGAGAGCTACAGTCCATGGGACCGCAAAGAGTCAGACATGACTGAGCGATAACACTTTCAGTTTCAGGTGACCCCAGTGTACCAGCCAGGACTGAAACCCACTGAAGCAGGGGGTGGGGGCTAAGCCAGGCAGGCACTGACACTATTCAGGAAAGGATAGCCGAATAGAGGAAGTAGATGACTTATTCAGATGATAGGTAAGTCATTTATGCACCTGCTGGCCTTGTCTTAATACTGGCTTCCTATAGATGTGGTTTGAAAATAATTTGTGCTTTCATGCAAATCTTCTTTTCTTTTTCTTTTGTTATGGAGGAAATTGTAATTCTCCTCTCCCTTCACTCCCCAGTGCATCGTTACTAACAGACACTGATGGGAGAATGTGATACTAATTAACGGAATTAAATAAGGAAAGGGTTTTGGGAAACCTTCCCGAGAAGGCTTGCTGGCACTGAGAGTTCTTGGCCAGCAGAGTCCCCACTGCTCCTTAACCAGCGGGCTTTCCGGAGCCATCAAACCAGGCATTAGGACAGCTGGTTTGATTCAGAAATAGAAAAGTGCAGACACCGACACAGTATCTAGTGGCTTTCATTTCACTTCCCCAAAGCGATGAGGACCCGTCTTCCGTATCCCCACATCAGATCCATATGCTGAGGTTTATCCAGATCTGAGGGGCACACCCTGGTGAGATTTACACTTCTTTGCTTTGGTAATTTACTGCTTCCTTCTCCTGCAAGCCTAGTAAACCAAATAACAATGGAGTGGGGGAGAGAAGGAATTGTTCTCATCTTTAAAATAAGAAACCACATGGATTGGCAGAAAGCAGTGTTAACTTGCCTACTGTAAACATCAGCAATCCTGTCACAGCTGCAGGCTGATGGCCGCCCCCCACCACCCAGGGAAATGTGCATGGTGGAGACATACACACTGGCCCAGGCAGCAACAATGGAGAATAGGACCTGAGGTCTTTTCCCAGGTTTTATCTTTAGCAGGCATCAATGTCTAATGCAGTAAGTCAGCTACTTAGTTCTCCCAGAAAGAGTCTGGCTTCCTCTGTTTGTATGGAATTTCCTCCAAGTGTGTGACTGGAGAGACCCAAGCTCACAAAGAACAACAGTGTGGGACAGGATTAATGTCACCTGTCTTTCCTTGTCTGGTCGGCTCCTAGGGAATAACGTGTTTCACGCAATACGGAACACCGCCAAATGACTCGAAAGCAATAGCTTTTAATTCCCAGTGACTTTTCATTAAAAAGTATACTTTACTGATATATCTGTACTGATATCTTCAATGTTAAGTTGCATACTCCACCATGAAAAAGTTGGGTTGGAAATTGGAATAACCATGATTTTAAGGTGCATAAATGTTATTGTTGCTTGATTTGGCTCTTGGGGGCTGATAAAAATTAGAAAACAGCTTGGGTTCTTGAACTTCTACTTGAAAACAGTCTTCATATTATGAAAACTTAATTAATAGATTTTGGAAGGTAATTGAAGCATATTCCTATTTTAGAACAGGTTATTGAAGTATAAGATTGACAGAAGACAGAGCCAGAAGGTTGCTTAAAAATCGAGTCCAGTGGTTCTAAGCCTCAGGGTGCATAAGAACCCCCAAGAGAGCTTGTTCAAGAGCCCAGATTGCTAGGCCTAACTCCAGAAGGGCATTTCTGATTCAGTAGGCCTTTGATAGGCCTGGGAACCTGCATTTTAAACAAAATTGTCAGGTGATATTGATACGGCTGTTCTGGAGACTGCACTTTGAGAAACTCTGGTCTAGTCCAGTCTCATTTTATAGGTGAGGCAACTGAGTCCTGAAGTCTGGAGGCTGGCCCTCTTGCTAGGCCATGTCCCTGTGCAAGGTGAGGTCCTCTAGTTGAGGATAAGATATTACTCTCTGTCAAGGACATTGTTTTAATAGTTGTTCCTTCTCTTGGTATCACCCTCTCCTGCTAACAGTTAGTTAACTATGTTAATCAGCATACAAATGTTCTGTGATAGTGTCTGCTTTAAGAAGACAGTTCTCTGGACTCACAGCCTATGCCAGCTCCCTCCACAGACAGTGTCCTCAGAGGAGATGTCTGTGGTCACCATTCCATTTCCTCTCCTCCCATTCTCTCTTGAACTCACACTAATCAGACTTGCATCCCATCACTTTACTGAAAACAGCTCTTGTCAAGGCATCAGTCATCTTCATATTGGCAACCAAATGCCGCGATCATTTCCTCAGTATTGTCTCACTTGTCTTGCCAGCAACACAGTTGATTACTCCTTCCTCGAAACCCTGTGTTGGCTTTGGGACACCTCTTTCTTGGTTCTCGTTTAGTATATCAGCACTCCCTGTTGGCTTTCTTTGTAGATTCTTCCTCCTTTCCCTAAACTCTAATCTTTGGAGTTCCCCTGGTCTAGTCTTTAGACCTTTTCTTTATCTGCACTCACACTCAAGGTGATCTCATCCTGGAATATCAAATATCCAGTAATAATTCACAAATTTATGTCTCCAGCCCGGGCCTCTTCTCCTGAACTCCAAACACACACAGAGGCAGTCCTTATTTTGCACACTGTGGGACTGTAAAAGTGACCAGGCTGAGACTGTGCAAAGGTTTCTTAAGAATCAATGAGAAACATTATTGTTTTTCTCTGGGACCTTTAAAATATTGTCAAAAAGTAAAAGCTCACACCGTCAGTTATAAACAAATAGGAAAATGAAAAAATAAAAACTTACATCTGTAAACTAGTTTTTACATATACATTACCATATGTAAAATAGGTAGCTAGTGAAAAGCTGCTATATGGCACAGAGAGCTCAACCAGTGCTCTGTGATGACCTGGAGCGGGGGATGGCAGGAGGTGAGAGGCAGGCTCAAGAAGGAGGACATATGTATATATTTATGGCTGATTTACATTGTACAGCAGAAACCAACACATTTTAAAACAACTATCCAATTACAAATAAATTTTAAAAAATGAGTAGTTTAGTACACTAATTTAAAATATTGATGCTTTTTTGCCACTTCATTTTTTTAATTGAAGGATAATTGCTGTACAGAATTTGTGGTTTTCTGTCATACATCAACAAGAATCAGCCATAGGTACACCCACATCCCCTCCCTCCCGAACTGTGGTGTTGGAGAAGACTCTTGAGAGTCCCTTGGACAGCAAGGAGATCAAACCAGTCAATCCTAAAGGAAATCAACCCTGAATATTCATTGGAAGGACTGATGCTGAGGCTGAAGCTCCAACACTTTGGCCACCTGATGCGAAGAGCTGACTCATTAGAAAAGACCCTGATGCCAGGAAAGATTGAAGGCAAGAGGAGAAGGGCGACAGGAAGAGATGGTTGGATGACATTACTAACTCAGTGGACATGAGTTTGAGCAAGCTCTGGGAGATGGTGAAGGATAGGAAAGCCTGGCATGCTGCAGTCCATGGGGTCACAAAAGGTCAGACAGGACTGAGTGACTGAACAACAACACTAATTTAAAATATCAGAAACATTGAGAATTAATGTTTTATTTCTTTGTAAAATACTTACTAAGAGTAGTTTGAACCCCGCTTGCCGCCTTCTTCTTGTCTAATGTGATACAGAGCCAGCATCTTTCCTATGCCCTGGAAAATTATCACAGTCCTCTCTAAGTATGGATCAACTTCCAACATTTTAGCTTCTGTTCTTTCAATGCTGTGAAATATCTCCAAGGGTTTCTCAGATGTGAAGGTTTTTGCCAGGATCACCTCCTCTGGGACACCATCTTTTTCATGACCACTGCTTTCCTCCTTTGTGTCTGCAAACTTTCATTCACGAGGCACCTGTGGCTGCAGATGAAAAGTCTCTGGATGGTAGCAGGATGCTGTCAGGTCAGCTATTAAGATTTCTTCTATAACTTTGTTTATGCTTGCTTCACGTTTTACTTTCAGAGTTGCACTTTTTTCTCATCTTCTTTAACCAATTTCCTCTGTTGAGAACCCATTTTGGTGGAATGTCATATGGGTTTATCACTGGGAGATAAGGAGGCACAACACACTTTGCAGTCTGTGTGGGAACTGAATAACCGATGTGCAGTGACCAAGCACAGACTCTGAGAGAAGCGGTACGATTGGTTGCTGATCACAACGCGGAAGTTGTACTTTCTGCAGTTACACGTAGTTAATACACTGTTGGCAACTGCAATTTGAGGGCTTTGCAGGTAGCTTAGTGGGAAAGAATCCACCTGTTAAGCAGGAGACGGGTTTGATCCCTGGGTTGGAAAGGTCCCTTGGAGGAGGAAATGGCAACCCACTCTGGTGTTCTTGCCTGGGAAATCCATGGAGAGAGGAGCCCAGTGGGGCTGCAGTCCATGGGGTTGCAAAAGAGTCGGACACGACTTAGGGTTTAAACAACAACAACAAATTGGAATTTGCACTGCACTATTGGAGGACTGCTGTTATTTAATGGAACTGTGGTAACTGAAATGTGTGCAAAGTTTCAGAATCATGCAGGGAGAGGACTACCTATGTTCAGCTACCTATTTGACATCCCCACTTGTTTAACAAACATCATATGTGACATGCCCTAAAGTGAGCTTTTAATTTTCTCCAGCCCCAAGCCTACAATCTTCCTTGTTTTGTCAAATGACAGCTTCATTCTTCTAGTTTTTTGGGTCAAAAACCTTAGAGTCATTTTTGACTCCTCACTTTCTCTTATACAGCACATCCAATCCATCAGGCAATCCTGTAACTATGTTCGAAATATAATTCTAACCCCACCGTTTCTCGGGAGCCCCGCTGCTGTCATCCTCCTCTGGGCCAACATCATCTCTAGCCTCCCTCCCTAAGTGGTCCCTTCTGTCTATCCCAATGCTCAACATCTATTCTCCATTGTAACCAGAACGATCCTTTAAAATCATAAGTTGGTACGCACCTCCTCTACTCAAAATCCTTCTGTGACTTCCTGTCTCAATCAGCGTGAAAGCTGGTTTTATAACGATATCCAGGGCCCCACCTGTGTACCTCATATGCATTCTCCCCGGCTCCCGCTGCTCGAGCTGCACTGGCCTCCTCGCTCCTCCCTGGACCGGCCAAGCATACTTTGCCTCAGGGTCTTGGCACGTAATTTACCTGTGTCTGGAAGCTTCTTCCCCACAACACCACATGGCTTATACCTTCATTTCCTCCATGCCTCTGCACAAATATCACATTTTATAACCTGTGCTATATAAAAGCGTGGGCTTCCTTGGTGGCTCAGTCGGTAAAGAATCTGCCTGCAATGCGGGAGACCTGGGTTCGATACCTAGGTTGGGAAGATCCCCTGGGAGAGGACATGGCAACTCACTCCAGTATCCTTGCCTGGCGGGCTGTAGTCCATGGGGTCGCAAAGAGTCAGACCCGACTGAGTGATTAAACACACACACATATAAAAGGATGATACCCATGCTTTCATTCCTCATCTGGCCATCCTTTATTCTCTTATACTGGATTTCCCTCCTTAGTTTCTTTCTTTTTTCTTTAATTATTTATTTTTGGCTGCACAGGGTCTTTGTTACTGCTCAAGGACTTTCTCTAGTTGCCGAAAGTGGGGGCCACTCTGCACTGTAGTGTGTGGGCGTCTCACTGCTGTGGCTTGTCTTGTGGAGCACGGGCTTGGTTGCTCTGTGACATGTGAGATCTTCCCAAATAAGGGATCAAACCATGTCCCCTGCATTGGCAGGTGGATTCTTAACCACTGGACCACCAGGGAAGCCCTCCCCCATCCTTTATGTTATCACTCAACTCATTAGATATTTGTTTGTGTATTTCCCTTGCAATCAGATTGTAAGTTTCATAAGAACAGAGACTTAGTCTATTTCATTAAACTTTATTCCCAGAGCTTAGAACAATACCTGGATCATAGTAGGTCTTTAACAAATATTTGTTGAATGAATAGATGATGAATATTGCTGGTTTTGGCAGTTTTGAAGAACCACATCTTCTAGTATGGCTTCTGCTGAGGCAGACTTGTTCTGGAGTGATGGGCAAGGCAGTGACTTCACTGCTTTGGTTTGTTCTGATTGGAAGTGCTGAACTGTCCTAGCAGTGTAAAGTTTACAGAAAGATTTATTTTGGAAGTTAGTGTTTTAAAATAATTTATTTATTTTCGGCCGTGCTGGGTCTTCCTTGCTGCACAGACTTCTCTGTAGTTGCAGTGCATGGTCTTCTCATTGTGGTGGCTTCTCTTGTGGAGCACAGGCTTTAGGGCATGTGGACTTCAGTAGTTTCAGCACATGGGCCGAGTAGCTGTGGCTCCTGGCTCTAGAACACAGACTCAGTAGTTGTGGCATATGGGCTCAGCAGCCGGCCCTCAGCATGTGGGATCTTTCTGGATCAGGGACCGAATGCCTATCTCCTGCATGGGCAGGTGGCTTACTAAGGAAGCCCTGGCAGTTTGTTTTTATGTACGGAGCATGCACATCTTGCCTGGGAACTTCTGGTAGTCTTTGACCATCAAATGTACCTTATTAAACAAATCTGAGAGCTCTTTTTTTGGGGGGTGGATATGTAAATAAGTTGAAGCAAAATATTTGCCTATTGTTGTTTCCTTTTTTCCCCCTTTTTTCTTTTTGGAATGATAGGAGAAATGAAAGGAGGAAAAAAGAACAATGCTAAAAACCCTGGAGTTGATTACATGTGCAAGGACCGTGGTACAAAAAGACTGAAGAAAAAGGAATCAGATAGTAACGTGGAAATAAGGTTTTGGACTGGATTGATCTTCCTTTGGAGGTTGTATCAGATATCACTTACATAGACAGCCTCTTGAACCCCTCTTCTTAACTTCAGCCATAGTTGGGTCACCAGTTGCATGTAGGTGTTACTGGACCACACTGTACCTTAGCCTCACTGTGTATGTCTCACTTTCTGCCCAGGGCTTCTCCACCTACACTAAGTAGGATGCTTGCAGAAACCCATTTGGGCGTTCTGAAGCATATATAAACCTTCCAATGTGAGGGCAACCCTTGAAGGGTGATGGGAATTGATAGATACTTCTCCCTTTAATCTTTTGGGTGAACAATTCTGAGATGCATTCTTCATGGTTCTCTTAGAGCATCCTGGTAGATCAAGCCTCAGTTGCCCACAATGGTGAGGAGCTTGATGGCATTGACTTCCCCTCTTCCCTCCGCTACTCTTTCCAGTGTCCAGCTCTGGGTCCTCAGGATCACATCCCCCTAAAAAATACCTGTATGCCAGGCCTTGTCTTGGGCTCTGCTGTTTTGGGGAACCTAAGCTCAGAGGTCAAGAAGAAAGCCTCCTCTGTTCTAATTGCTGAGGGGAGCACAACTTTCTATAAACACACTTTTCTCTGAAATGCTCTCTTTTCACTCAAAGAATTCCAACAACTCTTTTGGCCTGAATAATAAAGATCTAGGTCCTTATTATAGAAATTGAAGTAAGGTATGTTACACTGATTCCATCTACTTGTACAAACTCTTAACTGGTCTTATTTTTCCCAAATATGCCATCTGCATTTTTGCCTCTCTCTGTGTATGTATCTTCTCTCAAGGATCAAGTCTCATGTTCTTCTAGATCCTTCCCTGAACACTTAGCTTATAACAATTCAGCCTCCTATGTGCTCTAGCTGCACTGTTTGTTTTCCCTTTTGGTACTTATATCATGGTGCCTTAAATTATTATTTATCTCTTTATTTATATGTTCTGGCTCAACTTTATTATAATAATCTGTGGGAATAGATTGTATCTTACAACCCAGTGTCTCCAGCAGTACCTCACACAATGCCCTGAACAATAAATGCTATTGATGCTCAGACTGACATTGTGACCACATGATCTGAATCAGTGTTTATCAGTGTATTTGTGGGATATTAATAGGTATTATAAGCACAAATGTGTTCTGTGTGTGTTAACTTCATTAACTTGGGAAACTCTGGAGCATTTCTCTGAATCTTTAACTGAACTTCATTGTAAATCTCTAAGAGGAAAGCACAATATATAGTTTCCCCAAACTTATTTGGCCATGGATAATTTTTTTCATGAATAATTACCTTAAGCTTGTCTCCTGAAATGTATGCTCAAATTATTTTTAAATACATAGGTTGTTTAGACTGCATCCAAGAGACCTAGGGCAGAGTGAGAGTATAGGGTTTGGATGTATCTTGTAAGTGAAATAATATATGATATGAGAGAGGCTTATAATATACATGAAGTGACAAAATATTTGCATCCTAAAAATTACTAATGAATGCGTGTCAAGATTTGTCAACAGTGCAAGTTGAGTACATATAAGCTGGTGGGATACTAGAAGAGGCACAGTCAAATTTGGTTAGGGACAGTCTGGTCTCCAAGAGGTACATGTGATGATGGATTTCTCTTGCAAAAGTAGGGCTTCCGGAAGCTTGCTTTGGTATGACAAAGAAATGCATATTATGCATATTAGACTCATCTACAAGGATCATTGCTGTGTCTTCCTTTGTTCTTAGGCTCATTCCTCACCCTTTTGCAATCTCAATTTCTCTAGCTCACTTACTAACCTTCTTCAACTAAGTCTGTCCTATGGGAGGCTCTGGAAGGAGGGACTGGAGGGAGGGAGAACTGGATCTCTCTTTCTCTCTCTCTCTGTGTTTCTGAGAGTGTTTTTCCAGTTTCCAGCAGGAGCTACCTCTTTTATGAGGTTTCTGGGTTCTGTTGACATCTCCTCTATCTGCTTGGTGTGGTAGTGGTTTCCTGGTCTGGGGAATCTCTGGGTTGCTTCACCAACCCTCTTAGTTTTAATCAATGCTTCCACCACCTAGGTAACCAATTCCTTATTTTAAATTTTCTTTATTGAAAAACCTGGAATGGTTTCTGTTTTCCTTAGTGGGTCCTGAGTGAAATGTGTGAGGTGATACCTCATTTTGCTCTTGATTTGCATTTTAGAGAGAATAATTTTATTAGGCCAACTCTCCTTAGAAGAAAAAGCTTTTATTCCAATAGTTTAATTTGCTTCTTTTCCCTATGCTTTAGCCTTTGGAGGCAATCACCTCCAAACAGAGTAGAGGGAGGAGATACCTCAAGAAAAGAGAGAGTATTTTTATCTTTTCATTTCCAGAAGTATGACAATGCTTTATCTTAGGCAGCTGGGATGTCATTTCTCCAATTATAATGCCTTGGAATGGTATAATTTCAATTTCTGCTTAGCAAGTTGCGGGGGGAGGGCTGATGTTTTTACCTTTTGTTTAACAATGATGAATATTTAGATGCATCAAGAGGTAGTGAAAGCAAGAATTAGACTAGAAGACCTTTTAAAAAGTGAAAGTCACTCGGTCATGTCCGACTCTTTGTGACCCCATGGATTATATAGTCCATGGAATTCTCCAGGCCAGAATATAGAAATGGGTAAGCCATTCCCTTCTCCGGGGGATCTTCCCAATCCAGGGATTGAACCCAGGTCTCCTGCATTGTAGGCAGATTATTTACCAGCTGAGCCACCAGGGAAGCCCAAGAATACTGGAGTGGGTAGCCTATCCCTACTCCAGTGGATCTTCCCAACCCAGAAATCGAATCAAGGTCTCCTTCATTGCAGGCGGATTATTTACCAGCCTAGCTACTAGGGAAGACCTTTCAAAGCTTCTTGCAATTCACTTAGGCTATGGGAAAATTTTAGTTTCCTCCTACTAATATAGGGAGACTCTAGCACATTCTGGTTTATACTGTACTATAGATTGTTCTTAATATGACCATTGCTTGAAAGTATAAGAAGATCTGTATTAGTCTGGCTTCTCCAGAGAAACAGAACTAGTAGAAGATAGATGGATAGGTAGATGGGCTTCCCAGGTGGCGCTAGTGGTAAAGAATCTGCCTGCCAATGCAGAGACTTAAAAGACATTGATTTGATCCCTCGATCAGGAAGATCCCCTGGAAAAGGGCATGGCAACCCACTTCATTGTTCTTGCCTGGAGAATCCCATGGACAGAGAAGTCTGGTGTACTATAGTCCGTGGGGTCGCAAAGAGTCAGACATGACTGAAGCAACTGAGCACGCATGCAGACAGACAGATAGACATACAAGAAGATTTTCTATAAGGCATTAGCTTGTGCAGTTATGGAGAGGTCAACCATCTGCCAGCTGGAGGCCTGGAAAACTGTAGTCCAGTTCAGACTGAATGACCTGAGAACCAGAGGAGACAATGATGTAAGTTAGGTTGTGTTCAATGTTTGCTGTAGCTGTAGATGCCAGAAGACCTTTCAGATTTCTCTTTCATCCTTGGTTTTGTCTCCACTGTTAATTTGGGCTTCTCTAATTTTGCATGATGACAGATGGTAACTAGACTTATGAATGTGATCATTTTATAATGTATAAAAATATTGAATCACTATGTTGTACAACAACAACAAAAATACATGAGGGTTTGGAAATTGTGCTATTAATACACTAATTTTATAGAGTGGTAATAGCTTCATTCGGAGAAGGCAATGGCACCCCACTCCAGTACTCTTGCCTGGAAAATCCCATGGATGGAGGAGCCTGGTGGGCTACAGTCCATGGGGTCGCTGTGAGTCGGACTGAGCAACTTCACTTTCACTTTTCACTTTCATGCATTGGAGAAGGAAATGGCAACCCACTCCAGCGTTCTTGCCTGGAGAATCCAAGGGACAGGGGAGCCTGGTGGGCTGCCGTCTCTGGGGTCACGCAGAGTCGGACACAACTGAGGCGACTTAGCAGCAATAGCTTCATTAAGTGAAGTTCTGTTCTTAAAAGTTAATATATACAAATAAAAATTTTAGAGTCCCCAAGTTCCACCAGAAGAAAAATAGAGTGATTCTCTGTGTGGTGAGTCACATAACGGAGGCATTAGAGCAGGTTTAACATGAATAAGATAAGATTTCCCCTTGTTACTTGATTCAACTTTATTCCTTTTGGGTTACTAAACTACAACATTGTTTGTAGTTTGGAGGGCAATTAGGTGAGGTATATTCTGGCCCTTTATTTATTCATAATGTTTTGTGCTAACAACAACAAAAAAGTTGAAGTAGGTTTGGCAATTTCTTTGAATGGTGATGGTGTGACTTTGGCGCCATCTTGTTTCCTGGCTCAAACACTGTTTACTAATTATGGTTCAAGTTTGTCAGTGAATTAGGAGTGGGGTCCATGCTCTCATCATGTGACCCTGAGCCAGTGCCCAAATGACATAGACTTCTCACTACGAAAACAAATATAATGGTCATACTAAATTAATATCTGAGAGACTTCTCTGGATGTCCAGTGGCTAAGACTTTGTGCTCCCATTGCAGAGGGCCCAGGTTTAATCCCTGGTTGGGGAACTAGATCCCACATGCTGCAACTAAGAATTCACATACCTCAATGAAGATCAAAGATCCCGTGTGCTGATACTAAGACTAGGTGCAGCCAAATAAATAAAAAAACACCAACAACACCCCCGCCCCGGCCCCCGCAAAGGGAAATATCTTAAAGCCCATGAATTGCTGGCCTGAGGGAAAAATGCTGGCACTGTATTTTCTAAAAAGGAAAGCCACATTCCACAACTACCTTTAAACCTGTGGAAATGGAAATGTTAAAAAAAATAGAGAAAAAAAGAAACTGCCAATCTAGATACAAAGAGTGGATTAGGCTTCTGTATAATCAGTAAGGTTCTGAAGAATGGACATTCCTCACTAGCATCAGTTCAGTTCAGTTCAGTTCAGTCACTCAGTCATGTCCGACTCTTTGCGACCCCATGAATCGCAGCCTGCCAGGCCTCCCTGTCCATGACCATCTCCCGGAGTTCACTCAGACTCACGTCCATCAAGTCGGTGATGACATCCAGACATCTCATCCTTGGTCGTCCCCTTCTCCTCCTGCCCCCAATTCCTCCCAGCATCAACTTTCTGCCATAAGGGTGGTGTCATCTGCATATCTGAGGTTATTGATATTTCTCCTGGCAATCTTCATTCCAGCTTGTGTTTCTTCCAGTCCAGCATTTCTCATGATGTACTCTGCATATAAGTTAAAAAAGCAGGGTGACAATATACAGCCTTGACGGACTCCTTTTCCTATTTGGAACCAGTTTGTTGTTTGCATAAACACTATTATTTGGAATTCTGGAAGTGTTTTACACTGAATGAATAAATGACATAACTAAATGAACAAGGTTCATTAAATGCTATTCAGCAGCTTTCACTGACTATTTCCTGAGCTGGAGCAACTTGACTCTGAGTACCATGAAGACTGTATCATGACATTTGTTTCTTTGTATTCCTTACCACACTTAGTTTAGTATTAGAGTTATTACTTAATGTATTACTGTTTTCCAGAGAAACAGAACTAATAGTATATATTGTTGACCCCTGAACAACTTGAGTTTGAACTGTGCAAGTCCACTTGTATGCAAATTTTTTTTTTGTAAATGCATTCTACAGTTCTACACGGTGAGGCTTCCCAGGTGGTCCAGTGGAAAAGAATCCATCTGCAATGCAGGAGATGCAGGCAGACATGGGCTTGATCCCTGGGTTGGGAAGGTCCCCTGGAGAAGGAAATGGCAACCCACTCCAGTCTTCTGGAGGAGTCTGACAGGCTACAGTCCATAGGGTCATGAAGAGCTGGACATGACTGAAGTGACTTAGCACAAACACACGCGCATACTATATGGTGTATGGCTGGTTGATTCTGTGGATTTGGAACTTCAGATACGTAAGGCCAACTATGGGACTTGATCATCCTTGGATTTTGGTATTCAAGGTGCATTCTGGAATCAGTCCCCTGTAGATACTGAAGAATGATTGTATAAGAGGAGATTTACTACAGGAATTGGCTTACAAGGTATGGAGGCTGAGAATTCTCATGATCTGCTATCTGTACGGTGAAGAACCAAGAAAGTTGGTTTAACTCAATTTGAGTCCAAAGGCCTAAGAACCTGGAGCACTGATGTCTGAGGGCAGGAGATGGATGCTCCAGCTCAAACAGAGAACAAATTTGCCTTGCCTCCTCCTTTTCTTCTATTCAGGCTCTCAGTGGATTAGATGATGCCCACCTGCAACGGTGAGGATGTCTTCTTCACTCAGTATACTAAACCAAATGTTAATTTCTTTCAGAGACACTCTCAGACATACCCAGAAATAACATTTTACTAGCTATTAATATCTGGTATCCTTTAGCCCAGTCACATTGACACATTAAATTAGCCATTATAGGTCTCAATTTGTCTTCCCTGGTGGCTCAGTGGTAAAGAATCTGCCTGCAAATCGGGAGACCTGGGTTTGATCCCTGGGTTGGGAAGATCCCCTGGAGAAGGAGATGGAAACCCCCTCCGGTATTCTTGCCTGGGAGATCCCATGAGCAGAGGAACTTTGCAGGCTACAGTCCAAGGAGTCACAAAAGAATTGGAGAAGACTGAGTGAACAACAACAAGGCTCCAATTTGTTAACCATATTTCAAAAAAGCAAAGCCACAACAGACAGTACTTCACCTGCCTCCTAATGATGAAAACTGTTAGGTTGGGAAATCTCCTGGGTATTTTATCTCACCAGGTCTCAAGCTCAAGTGGAGTAAGCGATTTTTGTTGTTGTTGTTGTTTTAAAAAACAAAAACTAGAGTTTCTCAGTATGACAGTTAACCCTTAACTAAATACAAGGAGGGAAAAATAGCATCTTTATCTTCTGTAATGGAGATGTCATAGCAGAGAAGAATATCTAATGTGTGGTAGCAGCATTTGCAGAAAACTCACACTCCCTTCCTCTGCCGAAAGTGCACCAAGGTCAAAGTCACATCCAAACTTCCTTCAGAACATTCTTACTCCCTCTTCTGTATTTTTGACTCTCGGGATCTCAAATCTCTTCTACATATCTCTATTCTTCTAGACTATCATTTTTCAGAGTACATGCCTGGGCTCCTCTGAAGGCAGCCCCTGTTCACAATAAAGTTTGGAAGCTACTGTCTTGGTTTATCCCCTATCCCCTATCTTCATTTCACTCCCCACCAGGCTTGGATTTCACTGATCACCATTGTAATGTCCTCAATTCCTTTCACCCTTTTGCATGCTCGTCCCATCTACCCAGTCAGTCTTTCCCTCTAGGTGAATCCTTCTTCCAGGGTTGTGTTCTGCTCTCTGTTGTAGGAATACAGCTGGAAAAAAACTATATGACCTGCCAGGTTGGTATTAATATGAACTCCAGCTTCCATGAAGCTCAGAATCCTTTCTTGTCCTTGACCAGCTTGTTTTCTTTTCCTCAACAGCAGCTATTTTAAAATATAGTATTTTATTTAGAAATTCTATCCCTTTTCATTTGTCTCATTCTCAGCCAGCAGTATATTCATAGTCTTTCCCTCTTCAAAGAGAAAGTGGAGACCATAAGCAGCAAGGCATTATCTCTGTTCTATTACTGTCTTCCTTAAACCTTGTCTATGAGAGATCCCATCCCACCTCATAGGAAGCAGTCTCTCCTTTATCTTAACGTAATCCTCCTATATCCTGGGTCTCATTCTCTACTTCATTTCTGTCTTTCGTATCCCTCTTCTACTGGCTCTTTCTCCTCTAGTTGCAGAAATATCAACAATCTAAAAAATGCCTTCCCTCATTTTCCCTATCAAATGCTTTCTCCTGTCATCAGTTTCTTCCATTTTATCAATTTCCTTCGCTTCCTTAATCTATCATAATCTGGCTTCTGCTTCCAATGCAATTATTTTTAGTTTTATTTGAAAACTACTGAGCAACCTCAAAAAGTTAAAGTTACCCGTAATTTCCAACACTTAAAAGAATATAAAATAGAGATTGTTTTCCTTTCCATTCATCTCATACCCCAGAAATGAACTGGCTATATTAGAAAATTTAACCATTTGTCTCCTTTATATTGTGTTTTTATATTGTTTATGGGCTTATTTTCTATAGAGAAACTTTAGATTTTTATCTGGTCGGTTTTACTGTGCTTTTTTCTCTCTATGGCTTCTGAGTTTCTTGTTTAGTAAGATCTACATCTCAGGATTACAAAAAAGTTTCACCATTTAAAATATATAGTTTTTTCTCGTTTACTTCCCTTTGCCTGAAATTTATTTTAGGATTCAGCATTTTCTTCTGCATGGATACTGGCTTGTCCCAACATCAATATTTTTTCAAAGAATACTTGTTTACCCACTGAACCGAAGTGCTGTTTTTTATTAAATGCGAATGTCTGAATATACTTTGATTTGTTCTATAGCCTGGTCCACTGATCTACTCTCTGGTGCTGTTTCTGTACCATAATTGTCTGTTTACACAAACCTTACAGTGGGTAACAACTGGCAGGTTTGTCCTATAATCACTATTCTTTTTCAGAATTTTCTTACAAAATTGTTAGACATTTATTTTCCTGGTGAATTTGAGAATTATTTTATATAATTCCAATCTTACCCTACCCTCATACCAAAACCAAAATCATATTCTGTATGATTATAATTGATATTACATTAAATTTGTGCATTAACTTGAAGATAAGACTTTAATGCTGTTAATTCTTTCCATCTTCACGTCCTAGAATGATAATGTGTTTCTTCATTTGTTCTGTGTTTTCAGTAGGTCTTATACCTTTATTCTTAAATGTATTTCTAGGTTTTGTCACTATTTTGCAGAGAGGGCTCCAAAATCACTGCAGATGATGACTGCAGCCATGAAATTAAAAGACGCTTACTCCTTGGAAGAAAAGTTATGACCAACCTAGATAGTATATTCAAAAGCAGAGACATTACTTTGCCAACAAAGGTCCGTCTAGTCAAGGCTATGGTTTTTCCTGTAGTCATGTATGGATGTGAGAGTTGGACTGTGAAGAAAGCTGAGCGCCGAAGAATTGATGCTTTTGAACTGTGGTGTTGGAGAAGACTCTTGAGAGTCCCTTGGACTGCAAGGAGATCCAACCAGTTCATTCTGAAGATCAGCCCTGGGATTTCTTTGGAAGGAATGATGCTAAAGCTGAAACTCCAGTACTTTGGCCACTTCATGTGAAGAGTTGATTCATTGGAAAAGACTCTGATGCTGGGAGGGATTGGGGGCAGGAGGAGAAGGGGACGACCAAGGGTGAGATGGCTGGATGGCATCACGGACTCGATGAACTTGAGTCTGAGTGAACTCCGGGAGATGGTGATGGACAGGGAGGCCTGGCGTGCTGCGATTCATGGGGTTGCAAAGAGTCAGACACGACTGAGTGGCTGGACTGAACTGAACTGAATATAGAAATAATTTAATAAATTTATATATTTGTATCTTGTTGCTGTTGTTCATTCGCTCAGTCATGCCCCATTGTTGGCAAGCCTATGGACATCAGCACACCAGGCTTCTCTGTTCTTCACCATTTATATCTTTTATCTAGCCAATTTACTAAATTCTCTAATTAGGGTCAATAGTCTTCTGTATTTTCCAGGCATGTGCCAAATCCTCTGCAAATAATTATTTTTGCCTTTTTCCTCCAATATTTATTGATTTGTTTAATTTATTTTTTCACGTTTAGAAAGTATTCTTATTTTATAGAGTTTTTTTAAGATCAGAAATATCTGTTCCAATATCTCAAAAGTTTTTCTGGTTTGTACTTCTGTAATCATGTATTTTCTCCTTTAATTTTTTAATCTAATTATTTTACTAATATGTTTCTTAAAATTGGAACATCTTGATTCTCTGGAATAAGCTTCACTTAGTTGGAATAAGCTTCACTTATAACTATTTTAACATATTACTGGATTTGACTTGTTGTTATCTGGTTTCAGACTTTAATTTTTGTTAATTATAAGCATTCTAGTTTTCCTTATTGGAATAGCTTTATCAAGTCTTGGCATCAGTATTATGATAGAATTATAAAATGAATTAGGAAGACCTCTGGAGCCTCTCCCCCCACCATCCTCTGAAATAAAATAACATGGGAATGATTGTTCTTTGAATTTAGCAATAACTTGCAAATCTCCTGAATCTGGTGCCATTAAAAATATTTATTTATTTATTTTTGGCTGCTCTATGTCTTCTTGTTGCACATGGGCTTTCTCTACTTGTGGCAAGAGGGGGTTACTCTCTAGTTGTGGTACATGGGTTTCTCACCACGGTGGCTTCTTTTGTTGAGGCGCATGCGTCTTAGTGGGAGAAATCCCTGGGCTCCTTTGAGGGGAAGGAGGGGTAATGTTTTTCACTACTTGGACGTGGTGAGCTCCGGGTTTTGCAGCTCTCATTAGCTTCCCAGCAGGTATGTCAGGTTCAGATGCTGGTACTGTTTATCTCTGACCGCAGTCATCACACCAGTCAGCTTCACATTTCAGAAAGTTACAATAGTACAAGGTTTAATGCAATCATGTGGTCTCCACCTAAAGAGGGATCCAACAATAACACTTTGTCTTGATGTAATGAAGAAAAATCTCATCCTTTCCAAGTTAAGCTTGAGAGTGGGAATGAGGTACTTATAAGGGATAAGGAGAAATATAAAGAGAAAACCAACTGGGACAAACTGGGTAAAAACTATTAATAGCAGTTTTATAGCACTTATTATATGCCAGGCATTATTCTAAGTGCTTTGAAAACATTGATTTGTTTAATCCTCAACAACCCTATGAGGTTTTTATTTAATTTTCATCTTATAGATAAGAAAACAGAGGCACAAAGAGAGGTAGGTATGCAGTTACCAGGATAAAGAGAATTCAAATCCAGACTGTGTGTGTTCAGACTCCATGCTTTTAACCCCTATTTGGTGAAAATAATCCAAAACTGGGACCATCCCTCGTGGTCCACTGGTTAAGACTTGGCACTTTCACTTATGTGGTCCGAGGTTCAATCCTTGGTTGGGGAACTAAGATCCTGCAAGTCATGTAGTAAGGGCAAAAAAAAAAAAATCCCCAAAGATATCAAAAATCCTAAATCAAGACTGTAGTTGGGAAAAGAGACAAATACTGTGTATCCATAAGTCTCATAGCTACAGATTGATTTTTATGTACAAATAATCCTTTTATTTCAAAGCAATAAAAAAAATTAAGTTAATTGACTAGATTGGATGACTGGAAAAATTTTCAAAGGTTATGAGGGAACAAGGAACCACCTATTCTATTTTTGATCCTCCGTAGAGTCAGAGGAAGATAAGAACCTCTGGAATATGTGAACAGTTGTGAATTTTTCATAATTAGACTTATTCTTGATTTTACACTAAAGAGTAAGAAAAGAAAACATAGTACGAGGTCATAAAATCTTTTGGGCTCAATGGTTGATTTGTGAGTGTATCTTGTTTTATCAGTTCCCTGACCTTTCATATGTAGGTAAAGTAGTCACACAAAAGTGATTATAAAAGCGAAAAAAGTGCAAGTAGCAACTTACACAATGTTTGATGGTTTTATCCTGGTTTTGGCTAATCTAGGTCCTTTGCTAATATAGGTCCCTATAAATTTTAGAATAAGCTTGTCTGTCTCTACAAGAGACTCTGCTGAGATTTTTTTTTTTTTTTTTAATTATTACTTTATTTTTCTTTACAATACCGTATTGGTTTTGCCATACATTGACATGAATCCACCATGGGTGTATATGAGATCCCAATCCTGAATCCCTCTCCCACATCCCACCCCATTTCCTCTCTCTGGATGAATTGTGCTAAGCTTATACATCAATTTGGGGAGAACTGACACTCTTATTATTTTGAATTTTCCAACCTATGTACTCTCCAATTATACTGATCTTCTTTGATGTCTTTCATTATATACATAATTAAAGCATACAGATCCTGTACATGTTTTGTTTCATTTTCTTTGGTACAATTTAAAATGGCATCTATTTTAAATTTTGGTTTATATATGTTCATAGCTTTATAAAGAAATGCACAAAAAAAGAATGTTTGCATTGATCTTATAATCTGCAACCTAGCTGAACTTATCTTTTGGAGGTTAAAATATCTTTTCTTATTGTGACAAAAAGCAGATAATATGAGATCTACCTTCTTAACAAAATTGTAAGTGTACAGTATAGTGTTGTTTGGGCTTCTCCAGTGGCTCAGACAGTATAGAATCTGCCTATAATGCAGGAGACCCAGGTTCGATTCCTGGGTCAAGAAGATCGCCTGCAGAAGGGAATGGCAACCCACTCCAGTATTCTTGCCTGGAGAATCCCATGGACAGAGGAGCCTGGTGGGCCACAGTCCATGGAGTCACCAAGAGTCGGACATGACCGAGCAACTTTCACTCACTCTCTCACAGTATCGTTTATGATAGTCCCAATGTTGTAGAGCAGCTCTCTAGAACTTTTGACATTGCAAGACAGAAATTTTCGTACAGTAACTCTCCATTCTCCCTTCCTCTGGTCCCTGGCCATCACAAGTCTACCCTTTGTTTCTATGAGTCTGTTTTCTTGGGTACAGCTGACTATAAGAAAGCTCTCACTTAACTAGGCTAGATAGCAACCCCTTCCTCCTCACCTTCTGGTAGAAGAGCTTAGGTTTTTTAAAGTATAGAGTCCATTTGCTTTTCCTTTTCTTCTAGTTGTTCCTCTTGTGGTTTGAGGGAGATAAAGTTTTCATGCTTCTGACTATTAGTTCTGCAGTTCTGAGAGTGAACATGGTGTCAAGTAGCGGGGGCCGGGATTTTCTGAGAAGAGAGAAGGTGGGTGGTGGTGAAATATTTTCACATAATAAGGAAAATATCTCCAACAAAACTAAGGAAATGAGGATTCTAGGTTTTATGGCACACCCCAGACCCCAGCTCTCATTAGAGGATATTCTATATAAAGTCAATCAGGACATCATGTGGATTTGCTGCTTGTATTGAATGCATCGTGATGGAAATCCAAGTATTAAAGATACATTGTCTGAAAACTTTGTAGATAAACTCCCCATTTAGTCTCTGAGACTTCCGTCTTTGTAGGTCTTCGTATTCTCTGCTCTGACTCAAAGATCCTTAGATTTGTGTTCAGGGCTCCTGAGTTGGGCTCGTTGTCAGCCCATCATTTTTCTGAAAGGCCCAAGTATGGCATTACTTCACCCTGCAGTCCCCACAAGGTCTGGGTAACGTTCTTGGAAACATGAGTATGATCTCACCCAGTTGGAAGAAGGGCCACATAATAAAATCGTGGTCCCTTTCTGAGGTCATTGCACATTACTAAAATATATTGCTTCTTGACCTTTTGGCTCAGATCCCATGCAGAACAATTAAAATATTAGCTTTCTGTCAGCTTTACCACACTCAAGGCTATATTTTATGACAGCTGAAAGAAATCTTGTGCCTTGCAGGGGCCCAGAGTCCCTTTGTGATAGCTGAGTTTGTCGAAAAAGGCTGGATCATAGACTGTCCAGTCCAATAATCCATGTGATGCTGGAGTCCTCACTGTGATGTTTGCTGATATTCCTAGCTGTGGTTGTCCAGCCTGAACTCGAGCACCACCACTAAAGAGGAGGGGACTCAGAGACCACCCATTCCATCCCTGCCTTACTATTGGTCTGACTACAAAAAAGTCCTTTCCTTTGCACTGAAATCTGCTTTCCTAAAATGTAGGCTCATTAATCTTAGTTCTTCCTCTGTAGGTCTATGCACAGTAAGTTGAGTCATTTTAAAAAAATTATTTATTTTAATTGAAGGATAATTGCTTTACAATATTGTATTGGTTTCTGCCATACACCAACACACAGAATCCCTTTTTAACTATTTGATGATACTTGCTGTTGGTTCCCCAAGTCCTATCTTTAGGTTAAATAACCTAGTCCCTGAAAACATTCTCTTGCAATGTGAATTCAGGCTTTTTTTTTTTTTTTTAAACCAAGCATATCCCACACATACTCTAGTATGTGCCCAGACTTGAATTCAGTACTGAGCTATCTACTTTCTCATTCTTGATATTCTGTATTTATGAGTGCACCATAAAGAGCCATTAGATTTCTTTTGGAATCATATCACACTGTCAACACATATTGATTTTATTATTAAAAAATTCCCAAATCTCTTCCACACAGAGACTTGTAGCCACTTGCATAGTTGATTTTTGAACCCAAGTATAAGATTTTCTACTCATTCCATTTGTTATATTTGGGCCATTGTTTATTCTATTTGTTATATTTGGGCCAAGTCTCTCATGCTCTTTCTGAACCTTGATTCTTTTATCAGTGATATTTGCTGTCCTTTCTGGATTTTTATAATCTGCAAATTTGTTGAGCATCACTTCCATATTTGCACCTTATCTATTGGTATTAGCAGAGCAGAGCTAAGGACAGAGGGCAAGTGAAAATTAAAACTGCAGTCCAGTAATGAAATAAGTTTTCTATTTACTCTGCTAATAATGAGTGATGGGTCTAAGCAATAGAGTAGTATTACATAGTGAATCTGGTGTGGGGGAAAAATCGATGTCTCAGTAACCTATACCCCTTATGATATGGCTTCTTAATTTAAAAAAGAAATCAGAAATTAAAGGCAGTCTTTCAGAAGTAAAATAATTTGTTGGCATGTAAAACTTTTAAAAAGATAGCCCAAGCTTTTCTTTGAGGCTCTGTTCACTTTCTCCAAACCTCAATTGTTATTTTATTTAAGAAATAAAATCAAAACCAAACAAAAACCTTAGTGCAGAGTAAGCTTTTCAAAGTTGAGTTTCTAGATCATCTGGTTCAGTTAATTTGTGGCTAAAGATGTGGTTTTGTTTAAACAGCCCCACATGCAGGCTTTCAACCCTCCGCTTAAAATTAATTTCCATAGTCCTTAACAGTGACAGAAAGATGTATGTGAAAGATGGGAGAAAACTCAAATTCAGTTGGTACCTTCTGACTAATAAAGAGAAAGATTTCAGCTTCAGGAGATACATTTGAAGGATGAGCTGAATCTTCCAATTAAAAATGGGTGTAGCACGACTCTCCATGTCAGGGATTCCTAGATAAGTTCAAGAGGAAAATAACTGAAGCTGAATTCCATAGGGAAGTAATAGTTCCTTTCTGATTAATGACTGTAGGCAACACATGCAGGACAAATTGCTGCCCGACAGTCTAGCTTCAAAAAAAACACCAGCTCCTCTCATCAGCTGGATATTTAAACACGCTTTAACTTAGTCTAATTAATGAGATGCATGCCAGTATGGGTGATCAGTAATGGGATCATTGTACTTTATTTTCCTTTTGTTTATGCAGTGTCATAGCTACATTTTTGGCCATATTTTATGATATTATAACCTGGACAGCAAACAAATTCCTAGTCAAATTGTTGTGTGTGGCTTATAAAATAATTTTGGAATCTAGTGTGTTTTAACTTCCAATCCACCTCTGCTTGTATACACTGACACACACACACACACACAGAGACATGTGCGTGTATACCATCTATCTCTTTCAGATAGTCACAAATAGCTTTTTCTGGCACAAATATTGTAATTATAATTTATCTGTAACTGAACATTATATTTGTGAAGCACCAACTATCCTTGAAGATGTTTTTTTACTTATAAGGCTTGGATTGCCTGTGAGATGGGTCAAAATCATCCTTACCCTGAAACATACTCTCTGCTTTAACAACGGTGAACTCATTGCAGATCTCCAAATGTGTTAGGATATAATTGCTTCCAAAGCTTTGCCTACCCTCTTCCCATTGACTGGAATGTCCCCTTTTCTGGCTTAGTAATTTTTATGCATCAAAATGAGGCTGAGAACTCTCTGATTCCTAGCACTTATTCAAATGCTCTCTTGCTTATCTTATACACATCAGGTATCACACTGTATTATAAAGGTTACTTTTCTTCCATTGTCTTTTCTAAACACTGTTTACCTATAGATTATGCCATATATAATACGTGCTACTACTATCTGAGATATAATAGATGTTCAACAAATAAAATAAATATTTCTTTTAAAAGAGGAGGGCTTTCAGGAATTCCCTGGCAGTCCAGAGGCAGTCTGTGATTTCACTGTCAAGGGCCTGGGTTCAACCCCTGGTCAGGGACTTAAGATCCCACAAGCTGCGTGGCATAGCCAGGGGTTAAAAAGAGGGGGCCTTTCTTATCATCCTGACTAGAAAATGTGCTGGTACCGTATATTCTCATAAAACACTGAACCTCTGCTTTACAAGACATATTTGTAAGTAAGTATTTACTTACTTGTGTAGTTGTTTTTCTATTCCTCCCCTAGATTATAAGCTCAATAAGGACAGGGACCACTTTTTTCCCACTGTTTCCACTTTTTCCCACTGTCTCAGCACAGGTCATTTTCTCAGTAGGTACTTATTAAGTGAACCATCGATTTAATGAGTAGATCTCTATGAGAGACATCGATGGGGGAAGCTTTGCCCTTAGGTTTTAGTTTAATGTCAGGTGTTGCTAAGGGGGAATGTACTAGGAAAAGAATAAAAATCTAAAAAGTAATGTAAACATGTAAAAAGAGTAAAAATGTATTAGGGTTTCTTGAAAACTAACTGGAATACTAAAAGGTAGAGTGGGAAGAAGGGAGCAAAGGTGAGGATGGAGTGAGGAAAGACAGGGGCCTAGTAAAAGCAGGGTAGTATGAGGAGAAGGGTTTACACCCTAAGTCGTGGCTGTGGGTCACTGAGATGAAGACCACAGGGAAGTGTGAAGCAGGCGGGATGGAGGTGATGGGGCTTTACCTAACCTTGGTTGCAAATAGGGCTTTGGTTTAAAGACTTTTTTAATGGTCTTAACAACTCCCTTCCATAGGCAACATGACATTATAGAAAGAATTTCAACTTTGTTATTAGACAAATATAGTTGCAGAATGCAGCTACAACACTTACTAGCTGTTTGACTGACTAAGGCATTTGACATTTCTGAGACTCAGTTTTCTCATTTGTAAGAAGAGGACACTCGTATTTACCTTGAAGAATTGTGTGTTGTGAAATGAGATCATGTTTATAATCATCTAACTCAGTACCTGACTCGTAGCAATTACTGTACAAATGGTAGAAGTTTTAATATTAACCAGACTTAACCTTTACAGAACTTCTGAATGATTCTGTCCTTGGCCTCAAATTCAGTATTTTTAATAAACGGGTTGAAGCATACTTATCAAAGTTAAAGATGACACAAAACTGACAAAAACAGCTATTTTGTTGGCTGACAGGCAAAGGAGCCATAAACATTTTAATAACTGGGAAGGACAGGCTGAAATCAACAAGATAAAATTAATAAGGACAAATTTAGCCTCTTGCTTTTGTGCTTAAAGAATCAGCTGAAACCAGAACAAGGGAGACCTCACTTAAGAGCTTGTAAGAGAAAGGCCCAAGGGTGTTAG
Source organism: Cephalophus harveyi (assembly GCA_006410635.1). Lineage (NCBI taxonomy): Eukaryota > Metazoa > Chordata > Mammalia > Artiodactyla > Bovidae > Cephalophus > Cephalophus harveyi. Next base: position 75,304 of record SJYT01000210.1, read on the forward strand.
CTGACTGTCAGATTAACATAAGCCAACTGGGTTAAGGCTGCCAAAAAGCTAATGTGATCTGAGGCCATGTGATGGAAACAGAGCATCCAGAAGAAACGAGGTGATTGTCCAAGTATCCTCACGCTGGGCGGACAACATCAAGGAATTGTGCTCAGTTCTTGGCCTGAGCTCTTACTGAGATAGATCTAGAAGAAGGTTAACAAGAGGACCAAAGCCCTGGAACACAAGAGCAATGGTCAAAGGCAAAGGGGATGTTTAGTCTGGAAAAGAAGAGACTGGAATGGTACAGGGTTGAGGGTAGAGAGTGAGTGGCATGGAGCAGGCTGCAGCCTTCAGATATTTGAAGGGCTTTCATTTGGACGAGGAATAGACTTGCTCTGCAATGTTTTACAGGGTGAAAGAAATATGATTGGAAATTGGAAGGAAGGAAAATTTTGGTCAACAGATGTCAAAGTACACTCATTGTAGCCATACTTGCTATCATTTATAAACCCTCACCATATGCAAGGCACTCTACTAAGCTTTTCTGATACATTACTCTTCTTACATAGTTCTTGTTTAATTCTTAGACTCTGTGAGGTGATATTATTATCCCCATTTTATAGGTGATGAAACTGAAGCTTAGAATGAAGAACTCATTTGCCTAAAGCTCTGCAACATGTTAAACAGTGAACCTGGGACTCTAACTCAAGTCCCTTATGACTAGAAAGCCTGAGGTTTAAAGCCCTATGTCATATTTCACCTAGAGTTTCCTAGGATATAGGACTTTCAGTGCTACAACTAGGACAGTCCCAGGCAAACCAGAATTACTGGTCACTCTGATTTCATAGTGTGTTTCTCCGCACTCCCATGATAGAGGAAAACTTTGCTTCCTAGAAAGCTGGGGTTATAACTCAGTGCCACTCCTCTCATCAGCTGGATATTTAAACACGCTTTAACTTAGTCTAATTAATGAGATGCATGCCAGTATGGGTGATCAGTAATGGGATCATTGTACTTTATTTTCCTTTTGTTTATGCAGTGTCATAGCTACATTTTTGGCCATATTTTATGATATTATAACCTGGACAGCAAACAAATTCCTAGTCAAATTGTTGTGTGTGGCTTATAAAATAATTTTGGAATCTAGTGTGTTTTAACTTCCAATCCACCTCTGCTTGTATACACTGACACACACACACACACACAGAGACATGTGCGTGTATACCATCTATCTCTTTCAGATAGTCACAAATAGCTTTTTCTGGCACAAATATTGTAATTATAATTTATCTGTAACTGAACATTATATTTGTGAAGCACCAACTATCCTTGAAGATGTTTTTTTACTTATAAGGCTTGGATTGCCTGTGAGATGGGTCAAAATCATCCTTACCCTGAAACATACTCTCTGCTTTAACAACGGTGAACTCATTGCAGATCTCCAAATGTGTTAGGATATAATTGCTTCCAAAGCTTTGCCTACCCTCTTCCCATTGACTGGAATGTCCCCTTTTCTGGCTTAGTAATTTTTATGCATCAAAATGAGGCTGAGAACTCTCTGATTCCTAGCACTTATTCAAATGCTCTCTTGCTTATCTTATACACATCAGGTATCACACTGTATTATAAAGGTTACTTTTCTTCCATTGTCTTTTCTAAACACTGTTTACCTATAGATTATGCCATATATAATACGTGCTACTACTATCTGAGATATAATAGATGTTCAACAAATAAAATAAATATTTCTTTTAAAAGAGGAGGGCTTTCAGGAATTCCCTGGCAGTCCAGAGGCAGTCTGTGATTTCACTGTCAAGGGCCTGGGTTCAACCCCTGGTCAGGGACTTAAGATCCCACAAGCTGCGTGGCATAGCCAGGGGTTAAAAAGAGGGGGCCTTTCTTATCATCCTGACTAGAAAATGTGCTGGTACCGTATATTCTCATAAAACACTGAACCTCTGCTTTACAAGACATATTTGTAAGTAAGTATTTACTTACTTGTGTAGTTGTTTTTCTATTCCTCCCCTAGATTATAAGCTCAATAAGGACAGGGACCACTTTTTCCCCACTGTTTCCACTTTTTCCCACTGTCTCAGCACAGGTCATTTTCTCAGTAGGTACTTATTAAGTGAACCATCGATTTAATGAGTAGATCTCTATGAGAGACATCGATGGGGGAAGCTTTGCCCTTAGGTTTTAGTTTAATGTCAGGTGTTGCTAAGGGGGAATGTACTAGGAAAAGAATAAAAATCTAAAAAGTAATGTAAACATGTAAAAAGAGTAAAAATGTATTAGGGTTTCTTGAAAACTAACTGGAATACTAAAAGGTAGAGTGGGAAGAAGGGAGCAAAGGTGAGGATGGAGTGAGGAAAGACAGGGGCCTAGTAAAAGCAGGGTAGTATGAGGAGAAGGGTTTACACCCTAAGTCGTGGCTGTGGGTCACTGAGATGAAGACCACAGGGAAGTGTGAAGCAGGCGGGATGGAGGTGATGGGGCTTTACCTAACCTTGGTTGCAAATAGGGCTTTGGTTTAAAGACTTTTTTAATGGTCTTAACAACTCCCTTCCATAGGCAACATGACATTATAGAAAGAATTTCAACTTTGTTATTAGACAAATATAGTTGCAGAATGCAGCTACAACACTTACTAGCTGTTTGACTGACTAAGGCATTTGACATTTCTGAGACTCAGTTTTCTCATTTGTAAGAAGAGGACACTCGTATTTACCTTGAAGAATTGTGTGTTGTGAAATGAGATCATGTTTATAATCATCTAACTCAGTACCTGACTCGTAGCAATTACTGTACAAATGGTAGAAGTTTTAATATTAACCAGACTTAACCTTTACAGAACTTCTGAATGATTCTGTCCTTGGCCTCAAATTCAGTATTTTTAATAAATGAGTTGAAGCATACTTATCAAAGTTAAAGATGACACAAAACTGACAAAAACAGCTATTTTGTTGGCTGACAGGCAAAGGAGCCATAAACATTTTAATAACTGGGAAGGACAGGCTGAAATCAACAAGATAAAATTAATAAGGACAAATTTAGCCTCTTGCTTTTGTGCTTAAAGAATCAGCTGAAACCAGAACAAGGGAGACCTCACTTAAGAGCTTGTAAGAGAAAGGCCCAAGGGTGTTAGCTGACTGTCAGATTAACATAAGCCAACTGGGTTAAGGCTGCCAAAAAGCTAATGTGATCTGAGGCCATGTGATGGAAACAGAGCATCCAGAAGAAACGAGGTGATTGTCCAAGTATCCTCACGCTGGGCGGACAACATCAAGGAATTGTGCTCAGTTCTTGGCCTGAGCTCTTACTGAGATAGATCTAGAAGAAGGTTAACAAGAGGACCAAAGCCCTGGAACACAAGAGCAATGGTCAAAGGCAAAGGGGATGTTTAGTCTGGAAAAGAAGAGACTGGAATGGTACAGGGTTGAGGGTAGAGAGTGAGTGGCATGGAGCAGGCTGCAGCCTTCAGATATTTGAAGGGCTTTCATTTGGACGAGGAATAGACTTGTTCTGCAATGTTTTACAGGGTGAAAGAAATATGATTGGAAATTGGAAGGAAGGAAAATTTTGGTCAACATATGTCAAAGTACACTCATTGTAGCCATACTTGCTATCATTTATAAACCCTCACCATGTGCAAGGCACTCTACTAAGCTTTTCTGATATATTACTCTTCTTACATAGTTCTTGTTTAATTCTTAGACTCTGTGAGGTGATATTATTATCCCCATTTTATAGGTGATGAAACTGAAGCTTAGAATGAAGAACTCATTTGCCTAAAGCTCTGCAACATGTTAAACAGTGAACCTGGGACTCTAACTCAAGTCCCTTATGACTAGAAAGCCTGAGGTTTAAAGCCCTATGTCATATTTCACCTAGAGTTTCCTAGGATATAGGACTTTCAGTGCTACAACTAGGACAGTCCCAGGCAAACCAGAATTACTGGTCACTCTGATTTCATAGTGTGTTTCTCCGCACTCCCATAATTACTCTTCTTACATAGTTCTTGTTTAATTCTTAGACTCTGTGAGGTGATATTATTATCCCCATTTTATAGGTGATGAAACTGAAGCTTAGAATGAAGAACTCATTTGCCTAAAGCTCTGCAACATGTTAAACAGTGAACCTGGGACTCTAACTCAAGTCCCTTATGACTAGAAAGCCTGAGGTTTAAAGCCCTATGTCATATTTCACCTAGAGTTTCCTAGGATATAGGACTTTCAGTGCTACAACTAGGACAGTCCCAGGCAAACCAGAATTACTGGTCACTCTGATTTCATAGTGTGTTTCTCCGCACTCCCATGATAGAGGAAAACTTTGCTTCCTAGAAAGCTGGGGTTATAACTCAGTGCCTGGCTTTGGCTCAAGTTTAAAAAGCAGTTCCAGAAACATGTCACTGTTTAAATATGGAAATGGTTCATCCTAAGTGGCAATGAGCATCCAGTTTCTGGATATAATCAGACCCAGGCTAGATGCTACTCGATGGCATTGCTGAGGTTGAGAATTCTCTGTGGGGCTAGTTGTCAGGAGAGCTCGTTTCTACAGTCTCTTCCACCACCTCTAGTCACTGTGTGATTCAGACAGAGAGGGCTTCTTCCTTGAACCCTGAGGAGGTCCCCTTTATTCAGAATCAAGAACACGCCTGTGGGGCTGGTTTGAGATGGTGTCTCAGGAAGCCTGGAACAGGGACCCCTTCTCCCTTCCCATGTCATTGCCCCCTGCTAAATGTAGCCAAGGACATGTGTATAAATACTCTGAGATCTTTGCCTCGGAGCACACATGCTTTGGATTTTCAATTCAAGGCTCTTCCAAGAANGGTTTGAGATGGTGTCTCAGGAAGCCTGGAACAGGGACCCCTTCTCCCTTCCCATGTCATTGCCCCCTGCTAAATGTAGCCAAGGACATGTGTATAAATACTCTGAGATCTTTGCCTCGGAGCACACATGCTTTGGATTTTCAATTCAAGGCTCTTCCAAGAAAGATCCAGACACCAATTCATTTTGTATAGGTCATTGATGTGTTTATGTATTTAAAAATCATTTCAAAAAGGAGAAACAAAACAGGTCTCAGTCCATCCTTTGGAATGCACTCATCAGTGAAAAATCATTTCATTGGTAGTTTTTAAAGGCCTCAAGGGTGAATGTGTGGGAGCCTGTTAGTATTCCAAGAAAGATTTTAAAAACTTTTTTAGACCTTTGAAATTAGTCCCATGACTGGGTAGTGTTGCCTTGGAAAAGTCTTTTTTTTTTTTTTCTTACAACCTGCAACTGGTGTAAAACTGACTTAGTGTGAGTAAAGTGACATCACAAGGCCTCTGCCCACGGAGGTTAGGACTTCCTCGGTGACTCTCTGCTACCTCTCCTGGTCAGTCTGTGGGCAACAAGATTGCAGCTTCCCCAGGAAGCCTTGGCATTTGGTGAGGTTCTCTTCCCAACTAAAGGAGATGCCATCTCATCTGTGAGTTTTGTGTGTGCGACAGGCAAACACAAGTGACTAACACAGGGAATTCTCCATGGGGAAAACTGAAAACAGAGCAAACATTAAAAAAAAAACCAAAAAAACAAAAAACCATAGCCAACCTACAAAAGTACGCTTTGGATCCCCTCTGTGTTCTTCTATGCATATGTTCTCCATGAGGGCCCAGCGATAAGCATGAGTCATATTTTATGTAAATCTGACACTGCCCATGTCTGGGTCCTCGAATAGCTCAAATGTTGCTGTTTTCTTTACTCACAGCCATTGTGACTGAAGACCCACGTGGAGAGAACCACTGTACCAAATGTTTTACATTATTATTTAATTTATCCCGTCAAAGCAACACTGAGGCAGGCAAGATTGTCCCCCTTATGTAAGCGAGGACAGTGAACCTCAGAGGTTAAACCTCTTGTCCGAAGTCACACACCTGGTAAGTGGCAGAGCTGGGATTTGAACCCGGTTCTATCCAAAGCCTATTTTCATTATGCTATTCCACTTCAGTTCAGTTCAGTTCAGTCGCTCATCGTGTCTGACTCTTTGCGACCCCATGAATCACAGCCCAAATCTGACCTGCCCAAAGCCGACGTGGCCATATAGGGAAGGCAGACAAACAAGTGAGAGATCCCTGAAAGCTCCTTTCCTTTGTGAAGTTCCCATTCACCCACTGGGATGTCTCCTGCGGTGTATGTATGTGGCATGTGACCAGTCAGGCCATGTGTGGGAGCCACTGCCAATGTGAACAGGCGATGTGAGTAAAGTTTAATTACTTTTTTATAGATAAATATTATGATGAATAGATGTCCTAAAGTTTTCTTAAGGAGGATTTGAGAGGAATTTCTCTGCCAGCTCTCATCCCCCATTGGTCAAGTCTTGCTCCCAGGGGTATTAATGTCCCTGATTTTATAGCTTAGGTGTGTGTGGCATTAATCAAGTCCCTTGATGTCTTATCCCTCAGTGACATCAGGGAGGCCACAGCGTAGGAGGAAATAGGTAATTGTCAGGGCTGAGGCTTGATAAATAGGACCAACAAAGGCTGAAACTGATTCCATTTAACAATTTTGTGCATGCGAGCTCAGTTACTCAGTTTTGGCCAATGCTTTGCAACCCTATGGAGTGTAGCCTGCCAGGCTCCCTGTCCGTGGGATTCTCCAGGCAAGGATACTAGAATGGGTGGCCACTTCCTTCTCCAGGGGATCTTTCTGAACCAGGGATCAAACCCAGGTCTTCTGCATTGCAGGCAGATTCTTTACCCACTGAGCACCTGAGAAGCCCTTAATAATTTCACGCAGCATTTAATGAAGACTTCTAACTATCAAGTAGCAGGATGGAGCCAACCTACAGTACAGACTGCTCCCAGGGCCCTGGACTCAGCTGATCAAGTTCTACAAACCATCAGGGTCTACTTCAGAAAGGCAGGCGGCGTTCTCCTGAAGTCTCTGTGCTGACCTTTCACTTGGCCCAAGGGGTTGATCCAGGAGCAGCCTGGGTGTACTCAGGTTGCCCCAGCTCTGCCTGGGCCTGCGGCCAGTGAGATGAGGCTGACTTGAATGCCTGGTGTCACAGATCTCTTCAGCTAAACTCAGGAACAAATTTCTTAAGAACTTTTCTAATTGAATGACTCCATCTGGAGGGATAAACACCCACAGAATAAACAATGAGTCAGTTGTCCTTCAGGAGACTTTCCCCAAGTAACTGAGGGTGATTGTGTTTCAGAGAAATCTCACAGATGTCTGAAGACTACATCATCTGGCTGTTCCTCAGATCCTTGAAGGTGCATATGACCAAGCCTAGAGTGATGTTGCTGTGGGCTTGGGGAGCATACAGATGAATGGCTAGTATCATCACTGGTACAGTCCTGGGGATACACAGGCGGCTCTGGAAAGAGTATTGTCTATAGTTATTAGTATCCCCAAGTGGGACCTACATCAGCGGGGGACACAGACTGACAATGTCTTCAATGTGTCCTCTCATCAGGCTGGTAAGTATTAGAACATTCAACTCATGGCAGGTGGTTGAGTCTAAGCCTCACCTTTGGAGGGATTATCTGTGAGCAATCTTTCTGACCTGTCCTATTCATCCACACCACCGACTGGGTGGTATTTGTCTGTCCCCCATAGAATAATTGGGGCTTCCCTCATGGTTCAGCTGGTAAAGAATCCTCCTGCAATGCAGGAGACCTGGATTCAATCACTGGGTTGGGAAGATCCCCTGGAGAAGGGAACGGCTACCCACTCCAGTATTCTGGCCTGGAGAATTCCATGGACTGTATAGTCCATGGGGTTGCAGAGTCGGACATGACTGAGCGACTTTCACTTCATTTCATAGAATAATTGACAGATGGTGATGGGAATAGAGCTGGGGAGAGACATCCAGAAGTGTTGATAAGTATTTTATGCAGGGGGTGCAGGAGCTGAGGCTAAGCCCCTAGTGTTTACAACTGAGTGCTCAGGAAGGTTGAGAGCAATGGCAGTTTAACTGTGGTTAGATCCACCTTGTGGAAGATACTGGATCCAGTTTAAATTTAAGTTAAAGTTAAGGTTTTTGCAATGGTTTAAATCTAAGTTAAAATTAAAAGCTCTTATAATAGCCTGGGAGAGCTGCAGAAGAGAGTTTTCTTTTCCTGACGTAGACAGGTTCTTCTCCACCAAATAACTCCCCCAAACCCACTTTGGCGCCTAAAAATTCAACATCAGTGATCTGGTCTTTTGAGTATTGCCTTATCTATAAACAACTGCAGACAAATAATACACTGTTAGCCAACCAGCCCTCTCCTGAGGCATGCATTTGCAGGGCCATAGTATAATGGAAGAAAATTGAATTGAATCAGGGTACTGATTTCTCTTGGTACATTCTAATATTAAAATGGCAACATTTTCTTGATGGAATAGTCTAATTCTTTAAAAAGTTCCTATTAATTCTTATTAATTTACTTAAGCAATATATGAATAGTTAAAAGATAAGTAGAAAATATATTCAGTGCAAAGTCTTTCTCTTACTTCGATTCCTTAATCCTCCATTTTTCTTTCCTAAACTCAACTTTTATCATTTATTTATACCATTTGTGCTGTGCTAAGTTGCTTCAGTCATGTCTGATTCTTTGCAACCCTATAGACCGTAGCTTGCCAGGCTCCTATGTCCATGGGATTCTTCAGGCAAGAATACTGGAATGGATTGGCATGCCCTCTTCCAGGGAATCTTCCCAAACTAGGGATCGAACCTGCGTCTCCTACATTGGCAGGCAGATTCTTTACCACCACTGTCACCTGGGAAACCCCCTTTTATTACAGGAGACAGTTAAAATTTCCAAGCCTCGCCTTTAAGGCACTGTCGGTCAGCCCTGGAGATTTTTAAGAAGTTGTCTCTCTGCTCATGCCCCCCCTGCACTCAGCTCTTTGAGACCGGGAGACTCTGAGGGCTACATTTCTGCTTAGCCAGTTGGGTTCCTGTTGGCCCTGTCAGTAGGGGGCACTAGAGGGAGACTGGAGTCCTGGAGGGGAGAAGGGACTTGCTGCTTCCTTTCTTGCTTCCTGTCTGTGCATGGCGCCTATGAGTACAATTTCAGCCTTATTTTTTACTTCTGCTGCCACAGTGCCTTGTAGAAGCATCTGAATCCAGTTTAGCATTTTCCTCACACTTGGAGAATCAGCCTCCTTGAGCCCCTTCAGACTGGGGTCCTGGCATGTGAGTCCCTTCCTCTAAGTTTCTACATTTTAATGATCTCTCTTCTTTTTGTCCCCCATGCCTAGAGGTGATGGCTGTTTCCCACAGTTACTACCTCAGTGGTACCCTAGAGTTCTCTTAGTTCCTTAGTTAATAACTTTGTACTTAGTTAACAGTTCTTTGTATTAAATTCTCTCTGTTGAAATAACTGGTGTGGTTTCTGTCAGCTGATGGAAACCTCACTGATACAGGCACCAAACCACTATTCCCCAAAGTAGACCCTCAGCTCCAATGAGAAAAAACTACTCTTTCCATGGACCCCTAGGTGAATTTTTCCCTTTCTCAAATTTGAAGCCTTGTTTATAATCACCCCTACCTGCAAAAACTATCCAACATCTGCCAGTTGAAATCCTGTCTTCCAGAGCCCAGGTACAATCTAGTCTTTTCTGAAGCTATCACCAACCATCCACTTGCCCAGATGACTCATTTAACACTCAGTCCCATACCCATTCAGCCTTCTCCCTTAGCACCCTCTTCTTCATTTACAGATATGCAGGTTGGTTGCTTAGACCTCTGAGTGCATTCTACCATAGGAATGATGTTATGCATGGCGGCTTAGGAACTGCCATAACCACATGTTGGCTGCTCCATATAAGACCATTGAACTCATAGTGGAACTGAATTGTCAAGATTCAGGAGTGGAACTTGTTATGATTAAGATTCAGGGCTTCCCAAGTGGCACTAGTGGTAAAGAATCCACCTGCCGATGCAGGAGACTCAAGAGACTCAGGTTCTATCCCTGGGTTGGGAAGATCCCCCCAAGTAGGAAACGGCACCCTGATTCCAGTGTTCTCACCTGGAAAATTCCACGGGCAGAGAAGCCTGGAAGGTTGTGGTCCATAAGGTCACAAAGAGTTGGAGACAACTGAAGTGACTTACATGCACACACACATGCACACACACACTAGAATATTCTACCTACTGAATATTCAGTCAAACCCATTTTCTCTATGGGTAGAATCATAAAATTGGGGTTTGAATGGATACTTAAGGAAAAAAAAAAAAACAAAAATCTTCCTTAAGTGGAAGAGAGGAAGAGAGGCCTGGAGTTGCCCACGGTTGGAATGTCCTTCTGCGAACCTAATACCTATTTGTAAACTACATGATATAGTAGAGGCATAGTGGCTTAGGGGTTCATCAGTTCTGCATTCAAAATCCAGTTCCATAACTTTGTAGTGTGAAGTATTAAGCTATTTGATTATTTGAATTTCAGTCTTCTCATTTATAACATGGTGATAATAATATTACCTCATGGATTTATTTTGAGGAATAAAAAGATAACGTGTAAGGTGTATAGTATAGAGTCTGGCATATAGTATCTAAGTATTCAATACATATTAATTCCTTTTCCCTTTATTTTCAGTTCAGTTCAGTTCAGTTCAATTGCTCGGTCGTGTCCGACTCTTTGCAACCCCATGAACTGCAAAATTCCAGGCTTCCCTGTCTGTCACCAACTCCTGGAGCTTACTCAAACTCATGTCCATCGAGCTGGTGACGCCATCCCATCATCTCTTCCTCTGTCATCCCCTTCTCCTCCTGCCTTCAATCTTTCCAGCATCAGGGTCTTTCTAATGAGTCAGTTCTTCTCATCAGGTGGTCAAAGTATTGGAATTTAAGCTTCAGTACTAGTCCTTCCAATGAGTATTCAGGACTGATTTCCTTTAGGATGAACTGGTGGATCTCCTTGCTGTCCAAGGGACTCTCAAGAGTCTTCTCCAACACCACAGTTCAAAAGCATCAATTCTTCGTTTCTCAGCTTTCTTTATAGTCCAACTCTCACATCCATACATGACTACTGGAAAAACCATAGCTTTGACAGATGGACCTTTGTTGGCAAAGTAATGTCTCTGCTTTTTAATATGCTGCCTAGGTTAGTCATAGCTTTTCTTCCAAGGAGTAAGCGTCTTTTAGTTTCTTGGTTGCAGTCACCATCTGCAGTGATTTTGGAGCCCAAGAAAATAAAGTCTCTCACTGTTTTCATTGTTTCCCCATCTATTTACTATGAAGTGATGAGACCAGGTGCCATGATTCGTTTTCTGAATGTTGAACTTTAAGCCAACTTTTTCACTCTCCTTTTTCACTTTCATCAAGAGACTCTTTAGTTCTTCTTCACGTTCTGCTATAAGGGTGGTGTCATTTGTGTATCTGAGGTTATTGAAATTTTTCCCAGCAATCTTGATTCCAGCTTGTGCTTCCTCCAGCCCAGCATTTCTCATGATGTACTCTGCATAGAAGTTAAATAAGCAGGGTGACAATATACAGCCTTGTTGTACTGCTTTCCCAATTTGGAACCAGTCTGTTGTTCCATGTCCAGTTCTAACTGTTGCTTCTTGACCTACATATAGATATCTCAGAAGGCAGATCAGGTGGTTTGATATTCTCTTCTCTTTAAGAATTTCCCACAGTTTGTTGTGATTCACACAGTCAAGGCTTTGGCATCCCTTTATTTTAGACATAAGCTTATTTGTACCTTGGATTTAAGATGTCATATCCACTGTGAACTCTGAGCCACGGCTGGAAAGTAGACAAAACAACACAAACACCAAGTTTTGAGGATTTGTATGCTGTGCTCTTTCTATTCCTTTCTTCTCCACCCTCTTTCTCATGGATGTCGTGCTGATAGCAAGCATACAAACATTTTCTGAAATGATTAGAGCATGAACACCACAATTCATTTCTGATGGTCTCCCTGGAGTGTGTTCTAACTGACATTTCCAAATATCCACTGTGAACTCTGAGCCACTGCTGGAAAGTAGACAAAACAACACAAACACCAAGTTTTGAGGATTTGTATGCTGTGCTCTTTCTATTCCTTTCTTCTCTACCCTCTTTCTCATGGATGTCGTGTTGACAGCAAGCATACAAACATTTTCTGAAATGATTAGAGCATGAACACCACAATTCATTTCTTATGGTCTCCCTGGAGTGTGTTCTAACTGACCTTTCCGGAATGTGTTAATACATGTTTTTAAGTTAAAACTCCAGGAAACAGGATGAAACTTCAGAAGAAATCTTGAAATCTCTGAGATTTTAATTTTGGGGACCTAGTATTGCTTTGGATCCAACATTCTTAAGTGAAGTGACACTCTGAAATCTTAAACCCTCTGTCCAGGGAGTAGGCTGGGAAAACATTCAGTGATGCAATTTCAGCAATGAAGTTGCTGAAATGTGGCTTGAGTTTTGGGAAATAGGTGACGTGTTAAACAGCTGGGACTCCAGGGATGGTGATGTACTGGGCCAGCTGTGGACCAAGAACTTATTCAAGTCTGTTGACTCTGGAAGACTCAGTTTTTCAATATGAACAATGTGGAAGATAATAATTTTCTGCAAACTCCTTTTCCAACCTGCTGTGTTTTTATATACTATTTGAGACTTTAAGTTTTTTTTTTTTCATTTATTTTAGCTGTGCTCTTAATTGCTTACTGAAGCATTTTTATAATGGATGCTTTAAAATTCTTGTCAGAATTCCAACATCTCTGTCATCTTGGTGTTGAACTCCATTGGTTGTCTTTTCTCATTCAACCTGAGATTTCCCTGATTCTTGGTATGATGAAGTACTTTCATTTGTGTCTGGGACACTTTGGATATTGTGTTATGAGACTGTGGACCTTATTTAAATCTTCTGTTTGAGCAAGACTCCTCTGACTCCACAATAGGAAGGGAAGGGCATCGTACCTTGATCCTGTCCAGTTGGGTGGAAGTCCAATTCCCTACTCAGCCTCTGCTGACACTTGAGAATGGGGTGGCACTCTGGTATTGCTGGAGGTAGATGGGCTCGAGCTTCCCCCAGATCTTGCTGACATCACACTGGCTGGAAAGGAGAGGGCCTCTAGTTACTGCTATATGCATGCTCTCCATTGACACATGAAGGAGAGAGAGGGCTTACTGTCCCCTGGTGGTATTGGAAGTCCTGGCTTCCCAGTCAGCCACCTCTGACACCACCCTAGCAGGTGCCTGGACCACTCTGGCAGTAGCAGACTGCCATAATGTAACTAGTTCTCATTTCTTTCTCCACTTTAAAATCTTTCGACCCATCCACGAAGTGGACAGAAGAGTATTGTGCCTGTGTGCTCAGCTGCTTCGGTCGTGTCTGCCTCTTTGCGACCCAATGGACTGTAGCCCACCAGACTCCTCTGCCCATGGGATTCTCCAGGCAAGAATACTGGAGTGAGTTGCCATGACCTTCTCCAGGGGATTTTCCCAACTCAAAGACTGAACCTGTGTCTCCTACACTGCAGGCAGATTTTTTACTGCTGAGCCACCGGGGAAGTCCACAGAGAAGAGTATAATGAACTCCATATACCCATCATCCAAATTCAGCAATTTTATTTTGCTAGTCTAGTTTCATCTATCTCCCTCAGACTTTCTTTTTCTTGCTTACATATTTTATAGCAAATCCCAGATATTATTTTATTTAGTAATATACCCTTCACATGAAATTAAAGAAACACAATCTCAAATCATCCAAATTCAGCAATTTTATTTTGCTAGTCTAGTTTCATCTATCTCCCTCAGACTTTCTTTTTCTTGCTTACATATTTTATAGCAAATCCCAGATATTATTTTATTTAGTAATATACCCTTCACATGAAATTAAAAAAAACACAATCTCAATTCCATTATCATATTCAGTAAAATTAATAACAATTCCTTAGTATCATTTTATATCAATCTTCATTCAAATTTTCATGAGTGCGTCAAAAAATCTTTTTTACAGTTGTTTTTTCAAATTGCAGCTTCCACCATAAAAACTAACATATGCACTTCCCTCTTATTAGTTGCTGCCCATTTTTCTACTCCCCTTTATGATCCAGTTCTGTAAATGTACAGGTGCATGCATGGGTGCTCAGGCGTGTCTGACTCTTTGTGACCACATGGACTGTAGCCTGCCAGCCCCCTCTGTCTATGGGATTTCCCAGGCAAGAATACTGGAGTGTGTTGCCATTTTCTTCTCCTGGGGATCTTCCTGACCCAAGGATCAAATCTGGGTCTCCTGCATTAGCAGGCAGATTCTTTACCACTATGCCACCTAGCTATCTCTAGTTCCTTAGCTCCCATTTTCTCTTTAACCTGTTTCGATCAGGATTTGCTATAAATCAACTGAAACCAATCAACAACAACAGGGGCCTCCATGTTGTCAAATTCAATACATTCTTTTCTAATATTTACTCAACTCCCAAGCAACTGAGACAGCTGATATTTTCCTCTTTCTGGAACGCTTTCTTCACCTGGTTTCTGGGACATCATGCTCACCTTCTTTGTCAGTCTCACTAGCTACTCTTCCGCTTCTTGATCTCTCAGTTTTGGGATACTCTAGAAAGTACTGTGTCCTCTTAGGTATATACTTGTCTTTCTTTGTTATCACAAATTCATATGTTCACTCCCAACCTTTCCCCTGACCTCCAAGCCATATGTCTAACCAGCTCAACATGTACCTTCTCCTGGTTATTAAATAGACATCTTAAACTTAACACCTCCAAGTCAGGACTCCAAATAAAACTATACTCCTCCCAAACCTTCCTCATTTAAGTAAATTGCATAGCAATAGTAAAAAGGAAGACAGCAAGGAGTTAACTTCACATTTTAAGCTAAAGTTGTCACAGAAGGCCTCTCCAAAGGGGTGATATTTGAGCAGAAATTAGAATAATAAGGAGGCATAAGGAGTCAGCTTGGATTAAAAACAACAAAAAATGGGAAAGAGAGGCAGACAGAGGGGTAGTTATCTGTCTATTAATTATTTTCTTAGACCCCACATCCATTTATCAACGAATCATTTTGACCCTGCCTTCAAAACAAATATGGAATCTGATTAGCCTTTTTTGTTTGTTTGTTTTTTGGCCATGAGATATGTGGGATCTTAGTTCCCTGACCAGGGATCAAACCTGGTCAAGCACCCCCTTCAGTAGAAGCTCGGAGTCTTAACCACTGGACTGCCAGGGAAGTCCCTGACTAGTCTTTACTTCTCCCATTACTACTGCCTTTTTCCAAGTCGCAGCCATTTTCAGTAGACCACAATATCATTTTCCAAGTGGTCTTCTCTTTGAATGTAATCTCTCTCAGAGGAAATTCACTGATGTACCCCCTGCACTTGCAACAAAGCCTGGTGGATATTGATGCTCAGTAAATTATTATTGAATGAATAAGTGATTGACCTAATTTCATCAGCCAGAGTGATCTTTTAGCAAAGTTCAGGATACCTCTCTGATCAATAAATACCCTCCAGGAATTTTTATCTTTCCAGGTGGCTCTGGTGGCAAAGAACCCACCTACCAATGCAGGGGAGAAATATCAATAACCTCAGATATGCAGATGACACCACCATTATGGCAGAAAGCAAAGAAGAACTAAAGAATCTCTTAATGAAAATGAAAGAGGAGAGTGAAAAATTTGACTTAAAACTCAACATTCAGAAAACTAAGATCATGGCATCTGGTCCCATCACTTCATGGAAAATAGATGGGGAAACAGTGGAAATAGTGACAGACTTTTTTGGGGGGCTCCAAAATCACTGCAGATGGTGACTGCAGCCACGAAATTAAAAGATGCTTGTTCGTTGGAAGAAAAACTATGACCAACCTAGACAGCATATTAAAAAGCAGAGACATTACTTTGCCAACAAAGGTCTGTCTAGTCAAAGCTATGGTTTTTCCAGTAGTTATGTATCAATGTGAAAGTTGGACTATAAAGAAAGCTGAGCGCCAAAGAATTGATGCTTTTGAACTATGGTGTTGGAGAAGACTCTTGAGAGTCCCTTGGACAGCAAGGAGATCTAACCAGTCCATCCTAAAGGAAATCAGTCCTGAATATTCATTTGGAAGGACTAATACTGAAGCTGAAACTCCAATACTTTGGCCACCTGATGAGAAGAACTGACTCATTTGAAAAAGCCGTGATGCTGGAAAAGATTGAAGGCAAGAGGAGAAGGGGACAACAGAGGAAGAGATGGTTGAATGGTATCACCGATCCAATGGATATGAGTTTGAGTAAACTCTGGGAGTTGGTGATGGACAGGGAGGCCTGGCGTGCTGCAGTCCATGGGGTCGCAAAGAGTCGAACATGAGTGAGCAACTGAACTGAAACTGAAACCAATGCAGGAGACGTATGGGTTTGATTCCTGGTCAGGAAGATCCCCTGGAGGAGGAAATGGCCACCCACTCCAATATTCTTGCCTGGAGAATCCCATGGACAGAGGAGCCTGTTGGGCTATGGTCCATAGTGTCGCAAAGAGTCACACACAACTTAGTACGCACACAGGGATTTTGTATCACACATTAAACTTAAAATCAGATTCTAAACTTATACCATCTGGCTCCTACTTATCTCCCCAAAAGTGAAGTTGCTCAGTCGTGTCCGACTCTTTGCAACCCCATGGACAATAGCCTACCAGGCTCTGCCGTCCATGGGATTTTCCAGGCAAGAATACTGGAATGGGCTGCCATTTCCTTCTCTGGGGGATCTTCCCAACCTAAGTCCTCTGCAATCGCCTTTTCTCTTGTTCTCTCTCCTCCATCCTCTTGGTCACCTTGATGTACCTCATCTATGCAAAGCATGTCCTATTTTATGGCTTCACATGGCTGTTCCTTCTGCCAGGGACCTTTTTTCCCCAGATCTTCACCTGACTCCTTCTCTTCTTACTAGTTTCTGCTCAATCTCTCCTCTCAGAGCAGCCTTCTGATAACCTTATTTTAGTGTGCCAACTTCCATATTGCTCTCTTTTCTTTTATGAAGATTTTTCTTTCTCCATAGTTCTTAGGCATCTCTAGCTCAACAAATACTGTTGAATGACCAGATGCATTATCTGGCATCTTGCCAGATTAATCCAACCTTCTTGCCTTGCAGGTGAGGACACTTGGGTCAGAGAGGTGGGGTTATTCGCCAAAGTCTCTTGTTAAGTTGGTGTCTGAGCTGGGGCTCCACTGCGCTCCTCTAGCGTCCTAGTTCAGAGCAAGTTTTACTGCATGACGTTGTCACGAGGCCCTGAGAACTCTCTTGATCCCATTCTCTGCCCGTTATAAACACAGAGTCTGCTGGATGTTGTTATTTCACATCTTTAACAATACGGCAAGCTGGCTGGCAATTCCCAGGATTTCCCAAAGGGGAGAGGAGGAGCAGAGCACCTCTGCTGGTTTCTCCTCTGAAATGGAGGCTTTGCAACGCCAGCCGCCGTGCCATTGTTGGACAACAATGTGTGTCTCAGAGGCAAGGGAAAGTTCCCACACTCTGTGCTCACCAGACGCCTGGCTGGTGTGCCCCGGTCTCCCCATTACCCCTGAGTTCCTTGTTTCTTTTTCCTCCCTCTTTGTTATGTCATCTATTCATGACTGGGGCAAGATGCCATGCTATTCTTTCTCAATTCTGGATCAGTCTGTTATTAGCTATTCTCCTTGGGTGCCCTATTCATAGAAACCTAACCACCCCCAATCGCAATAGGTGAATTCTGTGGAAAAGTGCAAGGCATGTTTTTCCTGCTTGGATTGTGCTTTTCCTGTGATTCAGCAATCTTCAGAGGGAGCTCTTCACCATATTTTACCATCGTGGCTCGTGTCCATGGATCCACAGAGGCTAAGTGCCATCCAAATTTTGTGGATGTTCTCAGGGGATACTACAGCTAAGTCACAATGAGAGGTGAACCTGTGTGGGTGGGTTTGCCAGATCCATCTGTGGTTTTAAGAGACTTAAAAACAGAAAGGTTTTCTTGGTAAGAGCCAACTGGTAGAGAAGTTAAACATGCAATGCTCAGGTTGCTCGAGGTTAAACTTGAATTCTTCTCCCTCACCCCCTATCATTTCTAACACTCTCCTAGGATGCCCTGCTTTCTGGACATCAGAAAGCAGAGCTCAGAGTAACAACGAGCTCGACAAAAATCTGGTGTTTTGTATTGTGCTTTTAGCAGTTTTTAGAAGGGAGCTGAATCCAGGCAGAGAATCCTTTCATCTGCAGAGCTTAAGTGCAGGATGTTGGGAAGTGGGGCTCCAATTCAGTTAACATGTGTTCAATCCTTTTTGTCTGTGAAGTTAGACACTCTCTTTTCCTACTTCAGGAGTTAGATATATGTATATGCATATATATTTGGTGTGTGTATGCTTGTCTGTGTGTATGCATGCGTGAAAGAACCAAATGAAGTATCTTTGTCAAATCATCAGATAAAGTGGAGACAGGACAGTATTATGATTAAGAATGCTGAATCTGGGCTTGGGAGCCAGAAAGGCCTGGATTCCAACTCCTGTTGCACATCTCATGTGCTTTTTGATTTGAAAGATTTCCCTTTTCCTTTCCGAGCCTTAGTTTCTTTATATGGAAAATAAAGTTACTAATAATATCAGCCTCATGGAGTCAGCATGGGTATTAATATATATGGACATGAATAAAATGCTTAGTATCATTCTAAGTGTTTAATAAGTATTAGCTATAATTATTATTAATAATTATGGGCTTCCCAGGTTGTGCTAGTGGTAAAGAATCCACCTGCCAATGCAGGAGACACAAGAGCTGTGGGGTCGATCCCTGGGTCGGGAAGATCTCCTGGAGAAGGAAATGGCAACCCACTCCAACAGTCTTGACTGGAAAATTCGATGGACAGAGGAGCCTGGCGGGCTACAGTCTGTGGAGCAGCAAAGAGTCGGACGTGACTGAGTGCACCCAGACGCATGTTAATAATGAGTGCAATGCACAGCGTGGTAGAAGCAGAGCTAAGACACTGTTGAATATTTTCTAACATATTCCCTTCTCTTTAGAATTTCACTGGTGTTTCCTATCTCTGCATGATTTCACACCTTCCCAGAAATAATAATTTCCTCTCCAAATACATGTTCACGGTGATCCTTAGAAGGAAGTCTCTTTGTTGCTCGGTGGTCTTTTGGGAGTCCCTCAGATATTTTTTTTCTGAAAGGACTTTGAGTCGTATTTCTGTATTTTTCTCCTTAGTTAAACCTGTTTTGTGAGCTGGAGTAATGGTACAAATAATCGTGTGGGATTTACTCTACCCATTCACTTATCCGTGTAGATGAGTAAAATTAACCTGAAATGATGGGCAATGGGGAGACAAAAAGTAGCCTAAAAGAGAGTGGAGGGGAAAAAGAAGGTGGAAATAGCTTCCCAGTTAGGACTGAGTTTGGCCACATGTAACCAATTGCAAATAATCGCTTAAACATGATAAAGCTTTATTTGTATCATTTAGAAAAAGTTCTGAGAGAGGTGGTCTGGGGTTAGTGTGGTTCTTTCTGGTCTTCTGGACTGGTTCACATTTCCTCTCTTTCATCCTTGTTGTGTGGAGAAAGGAGGGAGAGGTCCAGGGTTGTTCCTCTCAGCTGAATAAGTTCCTTATATAAACTTCCACTTTCATCTCATTGGTCACCTGTAACAGCAAGAGATGCTGAAGCTGAAACTCCAGTACTTTGGCCACCTCATGTGAAGAGTTGACTCATTGGAAAAGACCCTGATGCTGGGAGGGATTGGGGGCAGAAGGAGAAGGGGACTACAGAGGATGAGATGGCTTGATGGTATCATCGACTTGATGCAATCATCGACTTGATGCACATGAGTTTGGGTAAACTCTGGGAGTTGGTGATGGGAGGCCTGGCATGCTGCGATTCTTGGGGTCGCAAAGAGTCAGAGATGACTGAGTGACTGAACTGAACTGAACTGAATGGCAAGAGAATATGAAAGAATGCCTAGAAGAAAGCTGACATTCTTTTAGAAAGGGAGAAGGGAAGAATACATTTAGGGCAGAGAACCAAAAGCTTCAGCCATTGTTGGAAATTTATTCTAGTGCTTTTGGCAGGTGTATGCTTGTAGGTATCAGAATTTCAAAGCATTTTATTAAAACAAATTGTTTATTTATTTGGCTGCCCAGGTGTTAGTTGTGGTACGTGGGATCTAGTTCTGTAATCAGTGATCAAACCCAGGTCTCCTGTGTTGGGAATGGGAGTCTTAGCCACAGGACCACCAGGGAAGTCCCTCAGAGCACACTTTCTTAACTGGGGACAGCTTAACATATTTCTCTTCAACTTCTCCACAAGGCTAGCATTGTTAGATGCTCCAAGAAGGAGCCTGAGGACATTGTCCATCTTTGCAGAAGGCTGCTTCAGGTCCTTTTTGTATAGAAAAGATATAAGTTAATTAAAACAGTCTTCCCTGGTGGCTCAGAGGTTAAAGTGTCTGCCTCCAATGCGGGAGACCTGGGTTCGATCCCTGGGTTGGGAAGATCGCCTGGAGAAGGAAATGGTAACCCACTCCAGTACTCTTGCCTGGAGAATCCCATGGACGGAGAAGCCTGGTAGGCTACAGTCCATGGGGTCGCAAAGAGTTGGACACGACTGAGCGACTTCACTTCACTTCTTTAATTAAAACAAAAAACACATTAAGAATTATCAGGACTGTTCCTAACTTTGGGGAGTGAAAGAAAAAAAAACAACCCTATATTGAACATAGTGTTTGGAGCTCTGTGCTAAGGATAGGTCCATCCATTCTATATCGATCCATCCATTTACAGCACTACCTTAGATAAAAAGTGTAAAACATAACCTTAGAATAATTTAAACCACCAAACTTCAGTCCAGTGAGAAACAAAAATTGGACTTTCTAATCTACCATACTTTATAATCTCTTGGCTCTTGAAATAAGTCAATTTATGCTAAAAGGTTTTTTTTTTTATAGTAATTATTTGTTGTTAAAAAGTAAAGGAATTTTTGTATATCACATGAGGCAGATATTCAATACGGACAAAGGCAACACTTGTCAGCAAATAATAAAACAAATAAGTTTTAAAACATAGTGTATTGGAGCCTTTGAAAAGCTCATGTCTACAACAACCAGATTTTTTTTTTTATTGTAAGAGTTTTATTTATTTTTTTTTATGTCTTTTTTTTTTTAAATTTTTTTTAATTTTTACTTTATTTTACTTTACAATACCGTATTGGTTTTGCCATACATTGACATGAATCCACCATGGGTGTATATGAGATCCCAATCCTGAATCCCCCTCCCACCTCCCACCCCATTTCCTCTCTCTGGATCATCCCTGTGTACCAGCCCCGAGCATCCTGTATCCTGTATCAAACGTAGGCTGGTGCTTCATTCTTACATGATAGTATACATGTTTCAATGCCATTCTCCCAAATCATCCTGCCCTCTCCCTCTCCCACAGAGTCCAAAAGTCCGTTCTATACATCTGTGTCTCTTTTGCTGTCTCGCATACAGGGTCATCATTGCCATCTTTCTAAATTCCATATATATGTGTCAGTATACTGTATTGGTGTTTTTCTTTCTGGCTTACTTCACTCTGTATAATAGG
>SJYT01000210.1:97271-112842 GCA_006410635.1 Cephalophus harveyi
TTCTTTAGGTAGATATATTCCTAAGTATTTTATTCTTTTCGTTGCAATGGTGAATGGAATTGTTTCCTTAATTTCTTTTTCTACTTTCTCATTATTAGTGTATAGGAATGCAAGGGATTTCTGTGTGTTGATTTTATATCCTGCAACTTTACTATATTCGTTGATTAGCTCTAGTAATTTTCTGGTGGAGTCTTTAGGATTTTCTATGTAGAGGATCATGTCATCTGCAAACAGTGAGAGTTTTACTTCTTCTTTTCCAATTTGGATTCCTTTTATTTCTTTTTCTGCCCTGATTGCTGTGGCCAAAACTTCCAGAACTATGTTGAATAGTAGCGGTGAAAGTGGGCACCCTTGTCTTGTTCCTGACTTTAGGGGAAATGCTTTCAGTTTTTCACCATTGAGGACAATGTTTGCTGTGGGTTTGTCATATATAGCTTTTATTATGTTGAGGTATGTTCCTTCTATTCCTACTTTCTGGAGAGTTTTTATCATAAATGGATGTTGAATTTTGTCAAAGGCTTTCTCTGCATCTATTGAGATAATCCTATGGCTTTTATTTTTCAGTTTGTTAATGTGGTGAATTACATTGATTGATTTGCGGATATTGAAGAATCCTTGCATCCCTGGGATAAAGCCCACTTGGTCATGGTGTATGATCTTCTTAATGTGTTGTACAACAACCAGATTTTAAAGAATTCTGGTGTAGACACCAAGCTGATATACTCATCTGGTGGTGAGAAATCCACATTGTAGCTTTGATGCTGGATCATGTCATACATTGGCTGGGACTAGGCAGCAGTCTTGGGCTTCTCTGGTGGCTCAAAGGGTAAAGAATCTGCCTGCAATGCAGGAAACCTGGGTTCAAGCCCCAGGTTGACAAGATCCTCTGAAGATGGGAATGGCTACCCATTCTGGTATCTTTGCCTGGAGAATGCCATGGTCAGAGGGGCCTGGTGGGCTATAGACCATGGAGTCGCAAAGAGGTGGACACGACTGAGCGACTAACAGTTTTGCTTTTCAGGAAGCAGCAAAGATAAAGGTAACTCAGCAGCACCCCACCTTGATAAATGGGCTTCCCTGGTGGCTCAGACAGTAAAGACTCTGCCTTCAATGCAGGAGACCTAGATTCAATCCCTGGGTCAGGAAGATCCCTTGAAGGAGGGCATGACAACCCACTCCAGTACTCTTACCTGGAGAATCCATAGACAGAGGAGCCTGGTGGGCTACAGTCCATGGGGTCACAAAAAGTCAGACACGACTGAGTGGCTGACACTTTTACATTTTATTTCAGTGACAAAACTGGCCCTGATGAGGAGAGTGGAGCTGGTGGACCCGAAAAACAATGTCTGGTAGTGAATCTCAGCAGATGGTCCACCTGAGGCATTTCTCTAAGAGGCCAGATAGAGAAACAAGCCCAGGTGTTTGTCAGGTACCTGAGCATTCAGGTGGGAATGAAAGTGAGATGAAAGCTTCTAGGGGTTGACCCAAGATTCACTGTAGGTGACAAGGACTTTTCACAGTGTGGATTGTCTTTCCTGTGGGTGGAGAGATGCAGTTAAGAGCACTGTGCTGGTTTGGACAAGGGCCAGAGAGACAGAGCAAGGTGGTCAGAAGTAGAGTGGTTCTCCTTTGCCTGGGACTCAGTCTCAGGATATGGGAATTTAAGTGTCAAACTGGAACAGTCCTGGCCACCTTATGAAGAAAGAGGGTTTTGAAGTCACAGGGGGACTTTGGGCTCAGTAGTGAGCCCCTGGATCATCCATTATCAGAATTAAGGGAACCTCAGAGTCTGGCCAACTAGGCAAAATTTTTAACACAATTTAGATTTCTCTAGACTACTCCCAACTGGCCATCTCTTCCCGAACCCTTCTGGATGGTTTGACTTTTTAGCAATTATCATGGAGCTGGAAAAATTTTTAAATGGAAGGTTACAAGAAAGCAATTCTCTTTTTATTTGATCTATCCAGGAAAAAAACCACACATTTTGATCCCAGAATAAATAAACATCTACTCATGGTATTGTAATTACTTAATTACAATGTGCAATTACTGGGCTGGGGGGAACACACAGAGTAATAATATGCACATTTTTTAGTTACAGAGATATGTCATCAAGAGATGAAAAGTGAAAGTTGCTCGGTTGTGGCCAACTCTTTGTGACCCCGTGGACTATACAGTCCGTGGATTTCTCCAGGCCAGAATACTGGAGTGGGTAGCCATTCCCTTCTCCAGAGGATCTTCCCAATCTAGGGATCGAACCCGGGTCTCTGGCATTGCAAGTGGATTCTTTACCAGCTAAGCCACCAGGAAAGCCTTGGTCAAGAGATGGGCCTCTTTAAATTCCTTGGTGTCTTGAGAGCCCAAAGGGTCTCAGTAGGACCCCCAGATTTCTGTAATTAATGTGTAACTGTAATTTCATAATATGTAATAAATTCTATTACTATTAAAAAATTCTCACTGTGTGGGATCCTGGCATTCTGGTTTCTATTCAAGGCTGTGGTGTGGATGTCATGTGTAACTGATGTGCGAGGACATCAATGTCATAACAAACAGAGATGCACTGGGAAGATGACAGGATTTATAGCCAGAAGATCTGAGCTTGAGACCCACCTCCATCCTTTGACCTTGCCGCATTAAGCGGCTCAGAGAGATTAGGCGAGGTGCTCAAGGCAGCAAAGCATCTCAAAGGACCTGGAATCCACGCCCCAGAAAATGGAGCCCAGACCCTGACTTCCTTGGCTCCTTTGCCTTCTAAGCTGTAATTCCCTGGAGGTGTTGGCTAACATAGTGCTAATGTTAAAACAGAAACTTGGGGGTCTTACTGATACTCTTCAGGCTCTCATGACACCAAGGAATTTAAAGAGGCCCATATCTTGATGACATATCTTTTTAGCTTAAAAATGTGCATATTATTACTTTGCGTGTGCAGCCCAGCCTGTAACTTCTCAGTTCACTTTAACTGCAGTCCCATGACTGACACAGATGTTATTGCTCCCCAATTACAGTGTTTTCTGCTTGGAGGCATCTTGTCTTCTGTAATATATCATGAGCCAGAGCCCAGTGCTAAACATTAGCTAGTAATTTATGATCATACCTTCTGAGGCAGAGAGGGCAGCCATAGCTCACTTTGGACTTGGAAAAGCACTCCACGTTTTCCCTCAGCTCTCCCCCCCGCCCCTTTTCTTTTTCTGCATTTGCTCATTACTCTATCTTTTCAATTTAGGGATGGCCTGGATCCTGCCATGTAAATCAAAGAAGAGAGGGCCTGACTCAGCCGCCTAGCCTGGGCCACCTGGAACCTATTATGATACAGGCTCATAAACACCTCCATTTTCCCTTCAGAGAGAGACCAGATCCACTGAAGTTAAGCTACCTGCATAAGAGCTGAGTGCGATCAGCTGTACTTAATCTTTAAATGTCCAACCCGCTGATAACCTTTGGTTTGCTTTGATAACTACGAAATAAATTCTCACTGCGTCGGATCCCAGCATTCTGGTTTCCATTCAAGGCTGTGGTGCAAATGTCATGGAATCTTGGACTGGACAGCAGTCCTTGGAGATCTCTGGGGCCAGTTACTGGCTTTCAGGCACTTAATTTCTAAGCTTCCCTCTGCCAACTTTAAATTTCCTTAGGGAATGACACAACGTTTCTGCATTATCAAGCTTTAGGTACTCTGTGGGGTGAAAACCATTTGGAGGTGGGAGAAGGGAGGAAAAAGAAAGATCCATCAAGTTCAAAGCTTTACAGTCGTTATAACAGAAAGAACACTGGTCTGAGTTTCAAGAGTCTTGGGTTTGAATCCAACTCTTCTGTTCTTGTCCCTCCTCCCCTACCCTCCCATCCTCCCAGCAGTGTGATCTTGTGAAAAGGTTGCTAACACTTCTAGTCTTCATTTTTTTCTTCAATGAGGAGAATGGTTAGGACTTCTCAAACTTTCATGAATATATAAATCACTTGGGGTCTTATAGATTTATTGTGAGGATTAAATTAGTTAATGTATATAAAACTATTAGAATGGCTGGCTCATAACACTAGATAAATATCAGTTTTATTATTATTTAACATCATGAGGATGTTAAATAACATCATTCAGAAACACTTCAGAAAGGTAATCTTATGGAGACTCTGAAATATCTCTAGTATGACTATACCTATAATAATTTAATTATCCATTTTCTTATTTTTTGCTATGATATTGCTCTTCTGAAAAATCTTTGTATGTGATTCTTTGCCCATAGACATGAATTTCCTGCAAGTAATAGGAAGTAAATCTAACAGGTTTCACTAAGATTCAAACTACAAATCATGTGATGATTCTTATGGATGAAATCAGCTTCATTTCTATTTAATGGACATGTATCACACACCTCCCATGGGTCAGGCACTGTGCTGGGTGTTGGGTACAGAGTGATAAACAAGACAGGCGTGAACCCTGTCCTCAAGGGTCTTATAAGCTAGCAGCAAAGTCAGATTTTGAAAATGTAATTACAACAAAGCATGATGAGTCTTACGATGGGAAAGTCGAGGGAGCATATAACAAGGGGGACTAATTCAAGAGAAACTCAGGGGGGGAGGAGAAAGGGTTGTTTATGCTGAGTCTAGATATAGAAGGAGTTGTCCAGCAAAGGGGAGGGCAGGAGGCTGAGAGAATAGTAGGTACAAGATTCTTCAGTTTCTATCTTCTTTATATGGTGGCTGATGTTTTAATTTTAGTTTGTTCAGTTCAGTCGCTTAGTTGTGTCTGAAACTCTTTGCGACAACATGAATCACAGCACGCCAGGCCTCCCTGTCCATCACCAACTCCCGGAGTTCACTCAGACTCACATCCATCGAGTCAGTGATGCCATCCAGCCATCTCACTCTCTGTTGTCCCCTTCTCCTCCTGCCCCCAATCCCTCCCAGCATCAGAGTCTTTTCCAGTGAGTCAACTCTTCACATGAGGTGGCCAAAGTACTGGAGTTTCAGCTTTAGCATCATTCCTTGCAAAGAAATCCCAGGGCTGACCTCCTTCAGAATGGACTGGTTGGATCTCCTTGCAGTCCAAGGGACTCTCAAGAGTCTTCTCCAACGCCACAGTTCAAAAGCATCAATTCTTCAGCACTCAGCCTTCTTCACAGTCCAACTCTCACATCGATACATGACCACAGGAAAAACCATAGCCTTGACTAGATGGACCTTTGTTGGCAAAGTAATGTCTCTGCTTTTTAACATGCTGTCTAGGTTGATCATAACTTTCCTTCCAAGGAGTAAACGTCTTTTAATTTCATGGCTGCAGTCACCATCTGCAGAGATTTTGGAGCCCCCCAAAATAAAGTCTGACACTGTTTCCACTGTTTTCCCATATCCAACTCTCACATCGATACATGACCACAGGAAAAACCATAGCCTTGACTAGATGGACCTTTGTTGGCAAAGTAATGTCTCTGCTTTTTAACATGCTGTCTAGGTTGATCATAACTTTCCTTCCAAGGAGTAAACGTCTTTTAATTTCATGGCTGCAGTCACCATCTGCAGAGATTTTGGAGCCCCCCAAAATAAAGTCTGACACTGTTTCCACTGTTTTCCCATCTATTTGCCATGAAGTGAGGGGACCAGATGCCGTGATCTTCATTTTCTGAATGTTGAGCTTTAAGCCAACTTTTTCACTCTCCACTTTCACTTTCATTTATTGCTTTGAGTCCATCAAAGCAATAAATTAATGCTTCTTATTTTATTCTTCCTCAAAATGATAGCTTAAATAATATTTGTAATGGACTAAAAGCATAGGAACCTGGAATGTCAGGTCCATGAATCAAGGCAAATTGGAAGTGGTCAAACAAGAGATGGCAAGAGTGAACGTCGACATTCTAGGAATCAGCAAACTAATCACTTCATGGGAAATAGATGGGGAAACAGTGGAAACAGTGTCAGACTTTATTTTTTTGGGCTCCAAAATCACTGCAGATGGTGACTGCAGTCATGAAATTAGAAGACGCTTACTCCTTGGAAGAAAAGTTATGACCACCCTATATAGCATATTCAAAAGCAGAGACATTACTTTGCCGTCTAGTCAAGGCTATGGTTTTTCCAGTAGTCATGTATGGATGTGAGAGTTGGACTGTAAAGAAGGCTGAGCACTGAAGAATTGATGCTTTTGAACTGTGGTGTTGGAGCAGACTCTTGAGAGTCCCTTGGACTGCAAGGAGATCCAACCAGTCCATTCTGTAGGAGATCAGCCCTGGGATTTCTTTGCAAGGAATGATGCTAAAGCTGAAACTCCAGTACTTTGGCCACCTCATGCGAAGAGTTGACTCATTGGAAAAGACTCTGATGCTGGGAGGGATTGGGGGCAGGAGGAGAAGGAGACGACAGAGAGTGAGATGGCTGGATGGCATCACTGACTCGATGGACATGAGTCTGAGTGAACTCCGGGAGTTGGTGATGGACAGGGAGGCCTGGCGTGCTGCGATTCATGGGGTCAGAAAGAGTCAGACACGACTGAGTGAGTGAACTGAACTGAGAAGTCCCTAATGGGAGATTAAATAACTCAGGCAGTTAAACAGGTTAGAACCAAGAGTTCCCTGGGTTGCCCTCTAATGGAATGATGATCATAACACTAGTGGCAACATGCATGTGCCTTCAAAGCTATAAAATAATAACGTAATTTAATTTTAAAAGTAAGGAATAACTAATGGAAATGCCTGTAAATAATAATTTATTGGGCTTTTGCCTTAGAAAGTCAAATATCTTATCAGACTTGAGAATTTGTATCATACTTGACAATAGTACTGTCATGTCTCCACAGTGATGTAGTGTCAGGACTTTGAATAGTCCTAGAAATCCAATATTCCTCATGTATTGGGATAGGTCCTAGCTGTTGATAATCTCAGTTTTATGTGACTATGCATCATAGTTAATTACTATGATCCACCTGAGAGTTGAATCGAACTGATTGATCCATTTGTACTTAATATTCACCAAAATTATAATACAATGCAGAGTCAGGGTTCTCAATGTGTATATATACTGCTTTGATGATATATTTCTGGAATTCAGGAATATCCAATGCTATGATTGGTTATTGATTGCCAGTGCTGGAAATGGAAGTGGGTAGAAGAGCTTGTTTCTTTAATTTATTTTTTCTGTTACAACTTTTTTTCATTCAACATTTTGTAATGTTTTCCTACATGAGTACATCATTCTTTTCTCAAAGCCATATAGTCCATTGTAGCTTATGTAGCCAGTCAATTATTGATGGATAAATATTTAGCTTGTTAATATTAATAGTTCTTTCTCTTACAGTCTTGCTACATAGGTTGTCATTGTGTACCTTCTGCGAGTCTTCCTGCAGTGTGAATTACCTAGATGTATAATTGCTGTTTTAAAGATAGAGATTGTTTCTGTTTTCTCTTCATCCTGAGTCATTATTTATTCATTCAACAACCAAAGACTACTGTGGGTCGCAGTAAAGAGATGAAGGCACAATCTTATTTTTAAGTTTATCTTCAAGCTGGAGAGATAAATATTCAGAGTATAATAAAGCTGGCTGGGCTTGGGTGGGGATTATTGTTGATGAAAGGAGGATATGAGTCTAAGCTGAACACAATGGCTGTCATTTACGTATAGCAAAAGGTCAGAGTATTTGATAGATCATCATGGTAGACATGTCCATTGTTGCCATGAGCTACTATAAGTACTTATTATATATGTCCATGAGCTACTATAAGTACTTATTATTGGGCTAAAGTAATCTTAATTTGTGTTCATTTCTATCACAATTCTTCATACAAATATTTTTCACTCTGAATTTATATCTTTTATAGGTTTTGAAGTCACATAGACCTCAAATCTTGGCTCCACCATTCATAAATCATATGATCATGAGGTAAAAAATTCTTCTATATCAGTTTCTTCTTTTATAAAATAGATGTTTTTGTGTCTAGGCATATATATGAATGTCTATCTGTCTACATAGATTAGGTAGATATTTTTCTAAATTAGTAATTAAGCCATATGTAAATTAATCAACTGATTATTAGAGCTATTAGACTGAAATCTGGCATCTATGAGAATATACAAGCTTGAAACTAGAAGTGTTTGACATTGGTAAGTTAAAAAGTCAGCAATGTGTTTGCTGAATTTTAGTAATTTAATAACCAAGCCCAACTAGAAATTAACTGGTGTGGTAATGTTCTATATAGAAGAATGAGACCAAATATACCCAGCTTATTTTATTATATTCTCTCTTTCCCTTTGGAATTTAAAAGTGGAATGAAGTTGAAGTACCCTTCTCTGGATCCATCCATCTGTATTTAAGTTCCTGCCCCCAACTCATTCAACGGACTTGCTGTTTTACCAGCACGACTACTCCCATAGTCAGGCTGGTCATCTCTGTGTTTTAGGGCCTTCCTTTGCTTATTCCCACCTTTATGCAGGTCTCTGTTTTCAGGAAGCTTATAATCTAGTGGTGGAGGAGATTAAAAGAAGTAATTATTGAAAAGTGAGATGAGTGCTATGTGAAATTTATGGGGTGCCATAACAACAGACAGCAGGGGAACCTAATGTGGCATTTCTGAGAAATGCCATTTATTGATTCAACAAATAAGTCTGATGAACCCTTAGTATGGGCCAGACACATATTAGGCCTAGCTGGAAATTTAAAAGGAAACATAAAAGACATAGCCTATAAAAATGATGTTTAGGCTGGAACCTGAAGGATGAGTAGGAAATAATTGTCTGACAGGAGGTAGGAGAGGAAGATGATTTTCAGGGGATAACTGGGAGGCTGAGTGATGGTTTAATGTGAGGTGAGAATAATTGTGCGGAGTCCAAGCCAGCCCTGGGTTTCTGGGTACACTGCAGCTGGGTAAATGGGAGTACCATTTACGTACACGATGAGTTGCAGGTTTGGGGAGTGACGGGGTTGGAGATTCATTCATTTATTTATTCCACAGCTTTGGAAAGAAGTAGAAGAGAGTGTAGCAGTTGAAGAGGGGGATTTTGTAAGGTGGAAGAGACTCAAGTACGATTTAAATGTTCATTAAAAAAGAAGATACCGGTGAAGACAAGGTTTAAACCCCAGAGTGAGGGAGTGACAGATGACATGGGATTCTCAGGAAGGCAGGCAGCGGAGTATGAGATGGGGGCAAAGCAAGTGGAGGGACTAGACTTAGATGGAGGGAGTGGTCCTCAAAGGACTGACAGAGGACTGGAAGAGTGCTACTACTTGGTTAGAGTGGGAGGCTCTGGTAGTATTTTACCCACGCACAGAATTGTTGCCAATTCAGGAGGTGACGTGTCCTTAGGGGAGTCAAGCACAGGCAGCAGGTGGCAGCTATTGAGGCTACTGACCTCTATGTGACCGACAGCAGAAGCTCAACTGAGTCCCAAGAGCCCGAGAGGATGGCCCTATTCCGTTTTTTAAAAAGAGGCTCTGGTAGTATTTTACCCACGCACAGAATTGTTGCCAATTCAGGAGGTGACGTGTCCTTAGGGGAGTCAAGCACAGGCAGCAGGAGGCAGCTATTGAGGCTACTGACCTCTATGTGACCGACAGCAGAAGCTCAACTGAGTCCCAAGAGCCCGAGAGGATGGCCCTATTCCGTTTTTTAAAAAAATTAATTTTCATTGGAGTATAGTTGCTTTGCAATGTTGTGTTTGTTTCTACTGTACAACAAAATGAACCAGCCATATATATACATATATCCCCTCCTTTTTGGACTTCCTTCCCACTGAGGTCACCACAGAGCTTTGAGTAGAGTTCCCTGTGTTACACAGTAGGTTCTCATTCAGTTCAGTTCAGTCTAGTCGCTCAGTCATGTCCAACTCTTTGTAACCCCATGGTCTGCAGCACACCAGGCTTCCTTGTCCATCACCAACTCCTGGAGCTTGCTCAAACTCATGTCCATTGAGTTGGTGATGGACAAGGTGCAGATGTGTCAATCCCAGTCTCCCAAGAGGATGGACCTATTCTTAAGTGTGCCTTTGTTTTGCTTGTAAAGTATCAGTTGATTATCCAACAGGATTTGACCTACTATCATGGAAAGAAAAATCACTTCCATCCCATCATCTTGTACAGATTGCTATTTCAATTCAGCATATATTTTGCAAGGGTTAATATTACATACTTTTAAAAAACTTGTATTGAGCAAAATATTTTTTGCAGAATTTTTACATTAACTTTTGAAACTTATGACTACTTTGTTAGCTCTATTTATGATTCAATCAAGTAGAATTTCCCCAGTTCTCACTAAAACCCACGCAAAAATGAATATAGCTTTCAGTTCAGTTCAGTTCAGTCGCTCAGTCGTGTCCGGCTCTTTGCGACCCCATGAATCACAGCACGCCAGGCCTCCCTGTCCATCACCAACTCCTGGAGTTCACTCAGACTCACGCCCATTGAGTCAGTGATGCCATCCAGCCATCTCATCCTCTGTTGTCCCCTTCTCCTCCTGCCCCCAATCCCTCTCAGCATGAAAGTCTTTTCCAATGAGTCAACTCTTCTCATGAGGTGGCCAAAGTACTGGAGTTTCAGCTTTAGCATCATTCCTTCCAAAGAAATCCCAGGGCTAATATAGCTTTAGCAAAGAACAATAAATACTTTTTTTTTTTTTTCCCTGCAGAGGACTAACTTCAACAGGTATAGTAAGAAGAAATCTAAACTTAAATGCCAATGTGCCTTCAGATAATTCAGAGTGTTACCAAATATTTCAATGACTTTATCTGTATTTTTTAATCTTTTTTTCCATATTTTATTTTATTATTATTATTTACTTTACAATATTATATTGGTTTTGCCTTTAATTTTGCCATTTTAATGAATTTACTGAAATAAAATAATACCTTGCTGCTTACTTTACATGAGAGAATTACAAAGGTTATATATATATCTAACAGTGCTAGTGGTAAAGAATCTGCCTGCCAATGCAGGAGGTATAAGAGATGCAAGTTTGATTCCTAGGTTAAGAAGATCCCCTGGAGGATGAAATGACTACCCATTTCAATATTCTTGTTAGGAGAATCCCATGGACAGAAGAGCCTGGCAGGCTACAGTCCTCAGGGTCAAAAGAGTCAGACACAACTGAGCATTTGAGCACACAACATATATATATATACACACTCATTTATATGTATATATATATAAATGAGAAAAGCATAATATGAACCATTCACTATCTGACAACTTTTGAAGATTCAACTCTAAGCATAATTTCAACCATCACTTTAGGAGTTCAAGGTAGCTGTTCACACTGATAACCAAACCATTTCTAGCCTTGGGTTAAGGTAATCTGTTCACACAGATGGAGGGGTAAAGATGGAAATTCATATTCAGAAGTATGGTTTCTCCATATTTTTCCCTGAAGGCATGTTATTTTCTTTTTGTCATTTGGTACCAACTGTTGAACTACATCACTTTGAGATAGATGGAAACGTTATTTTTTAACATGGTTGGCTTCAAGTCTCGATATATTAAATGGGAAGGGAACATGGAAAATGGTGGTCCCTTTCAAAGACCATCAAATTATTCTTTTAAGGGACTTTGTAGCTAAACTTTTCACTTTTTTTTTTTCATTTCTTTGTAAGAAACTGTCCACATACAGCTCCTTTAATCTAATGAAAGGTGATTCATCAAGGAAAAGTTCTAGGGTACTGGTGAGATACCATCTTTAAAAGATACGTTAGGACTTGCCCTCTGAGAGAAAGAACCAGAAGGAAGTTAACTGCTGAACTGCATGTCTAAGCCGGAAGACTTATTTTCAGCTCAGAGAGTTGTGTTGGTTCACCGAAAGTATTATTCACAGGGAATGAGACTGGAAGATCCAAAAATAGTTGACTTAAGTCATTGCCTTTTAAAGTCTGAAGTCACAGATACATAATTGTATTAATTAGTGTATGGGGAAACTTTTTCTTCTTAACATTTAAAAAATTGTAGTCCTTATAGTTGTTTATAAGATTTCTAGACTCCTCCAAAGGGGAAATCTGAAAAAAAAATTACATTATAAATTATTTGGAAGTTTCTCTTTGTAGAACTAAGCCACATGTCAAACATTTCATATGTCTTATAACTCAGGCACCTACTCAAAACTTTCTCCTCTTATGTTTGATTATAAAAGAGTCCTTGAATAAGAAAATGAAGACATTTGCTGGTTTTCCCTGGGACTTTAATCAGTTGATATCTGACAGGTGCTTTTATTTTCTTGGCCTTGAAATCTTTCTGGATGAGATGTGGGAGAAATATTTGTGAATGCCCTCTTGGTTAGCAAATAAATCTTTACTCTTTTCATTTTCTTTTCTGTATTCTTAGCTCATCATCCTCCCTTCAACACACACTCACATGCATGCCTCCAAAGTTCTTATTCCTTTTCTTCCAGTCCAGAGCAGAAAAACGCTTTCAGAGTTGGCTAACTGACTTGCAGCCACTTATCCATGACATTGCTAAAGACACAACCTGAATGTCCTCAGGTTCCATAGCCTATGAGTACAAGTGAGGTATATAGCATTAACACCTGGATTCTGCTGCTCAAAATATTTTACGCTTGACTCCTGTTAGGCCCAGCAAGGCTCCCATAGGCATTCCTGGCAGTTTCCTGGGCTGTCTTGCATTTTACTAGATTGTATCAGTGCATCTGGATATGGCACCCTCTGGGGGGTCTCTAGGTCAGGGGTCCCCAATCTCTGGGTCAAGGACCAGTACTAGGAACTGGGCTGCACAGCGGGAGGTGAGTGGCGGACCAGCGAGTGAAGCTTCATTTTTATCTACAGTGGCTCCCCATCACTTGCATTCCCGCCTGAGTTCTGCTTCCTGTCAGATTAATGGCAGCATTAGATTCTCATAGGAGCATGAACTCTAACCCTGAAGTCCAGGCGGAATATCCTGAGATTGCCACAGAAAAGAAATAAAGTGCATAATAGATGTCGTCGTGTCGTGTCAGTCGCTCAGTCGTGTCCGACTCTTTGCGACCCCGTGGACTGTATGTAACCTACTAGGCTTCTCCGTCCATGGGATTCTCCAGGCAAGAATACTGGAGTGGATTGCCATTTCCTTCTCCAGGGGATCTTCCTGACCCAGGGATCGAACCCAGGTCTCCCGCATTGGAGGCAGACGCTTTAACCTCTGAGCCACCAGGGAATCCTATCATAATAGATGTAATGAGCTTAAATTATCCCGAAACCCCTGCCCTGTTCCGTGGAAAAATTGTCTCTTGTGAAACCCAATTCTGGTGCCAAAAAGCCCGAGTACCATTGCTCTAGGAGGTTGACTTAGGCACTTCCTATGTTCAGCTGGACTGTCCTCCGCTGTTACCTTTACCATTTCTCTCTGCCACGCATCAGTTCAGTCCAGTTCAGTTCAGTGGCTCAGTCGTGTCCGACTCATCCATGGGATTCTCCAGGCAAGAATACTGGAGTGGATTGCCATTTCCTTCTCCAGGGGATCTTCCTGACCCAGGGATCGAACCCAGGTCTCCCGCATTGGAGGCAGACACTTTAACCTCTGAGCCACCAGGGAATCCTATCATAATAGATGTAATGAGCTTAAATTATCCCGAAACCCCTGCCCTGTTCCGTGGAAAAATTGTCTCTTGTGAAACCCAATTCTGGTGCCAAAAAGCCCGAGTACCATTGCTCTAGGAGGTTGACTTAGGCACTTCCTATGTTCAGCTGGACTGTCCTCCGCTGTTACCTTTACCATTTCTCTCTGCCACGCATCAGTTCAGTCCAGTTCAGTTCAGTGGCTCAGTCGTGTCCGACTCCTTGCGACCCCGTGCATTGCAGCACGCCAGGCCTCCCTGTCCATCACCAACTCCTGGAGTTCACTCAGACTCACGTCCATCGAGTCAGTGACGCCATCCAGCCATCTCATCCTCTGTCGTCCCCTTCTCCTCCTGCCCCCAATCCCTCCCAGCATCAGAGTCTTTTCCAATGAGTCAATTTGCATGAGGTGGCCAAAGTACTACCAGGCATAGTCCTACCCTAGTCCAGAGGCCATCTCTCAATTTTCTTCTGGCTTTCCCCTCCAATCCCCTCTCTTCAGAGCAGATCAAAAAGCCAGGTTAACAAGGTCAGGTGGAAAGCCAGATGCAGGTCACTGGAACCTTTTCTTCCTTTTTCAATTCAGTTCAGTTCATTTCAGTCGCTCAGTCGTGTCCAACTCTTTGTGACCCCATGAATTGCAGCACGCCAGGCCTCCCTGTTCATCACCAACTCCCGGAGTTCACTCAAACTCATGTCCATCGAGTCAGTGATGCCATCCAGCCATCTCATCCTCTGTCGTCCCCTTCTCCTCCTGCCCCCAATCTCTCCCAGCATCAGAGTCTTTTATAATGAGTCAAGAAAGTACTGGAGTTTCAGCTTTAGCATCTTCCTTTTTAGTCTAATGTAAAAGTCCGCAGGCAGAGTAAATTCACTCACAAGAGCAGAATCTCAGAGGTATAGGCAGCGGGCTTTGATCCAGTAAGGTCTCAGCCTCCAATGGGCCAATGTGATTTTGAAACTAAACAAACTTTTCTTGAGCATCTATTTTGTGCTCTACTGTGTGCTAGATACTTATCTTTGCTGTTTCACTTAATTCTCATAGTCCTCTGTATAATGCTTTTTTATTGTTATTTGCATTTTAGAGATGAGAAAACTGAGGCTCAGAGAGGATAAGGAACTCACTCACCCAAGATCATAGAGCTGATAAAGGTGGCTTTAGGGTTTGGTTACAGGGTACATGCTTACTGTCTTATATGCATGCGTGTAACGTGCTAAGTTGCTTCAGTTGGGTTGGACTCTTTGCAACCTGATGGGCTGCAGCAGGCCAGGCTCCTCTGTCCATGGGATTCTCCAGGCAAGAACACTGGAGTGGGTTGCCATGTCCTCCTCCAGGACTGTCTTATACACAAGTTACTTTCATCACAGTAAAATACACCTTAGCTTCTAAGAAGAAAAACTGCTCTAAAAAAAATAAAAGGATGCAAACAACTCAATTTTTCTATCACCCTAAAATCGATCAAAGTAAAGTCTATTAATTAAAAAGAAAAGATACAAATACTCCTGGCTAAAGTAGTGGGGTGTTTATACATCTTCATCATTATCACTACTATTTTCAACATTCACAAGAATAAATGACATAATTCATGTGAAAGTACTTAGAAAGTACCACATTATGCGAAGATTCCAATATGAGAATGAGTAAGAAATTACTTTTTTGCATGGAATTTACATGAAATTTACCTTATCCTAGTCTTGTACATCGGTGGGCTATTTGTACAGTATTGTGAGTTGTTACCTATTAGATGAATGAACATAAACTCAGACTTTGTGGCTGCTGATCTGACACTTATCACCGACATGAAACTGTTTTAAAAGATTGTGTCCAAGAAACTTAATATTTTGCAGAAGATCTTTCCGTCTTGTTCCAGGAGCCCAAAGCCTTGAGTTGCTATTCTGTTGAACGAAAAGTAATGCAAGAGAGTTAATCTTGCAATAGTTCCTGTAACTGTGACTCGGGAAAAGGAAGGGAGTGGAGCTTCAGAGACAGCCTCCGACCACAGAGAATGTGTGTGTGAGGGAGGGAGGCGGGGGGCTGTGCTGAAACCGAGGTCAGGGGAGG
>SJYT01000210.1:112962-185543 GCA_006410635.1 Cephalophus harveyi
GTGGGGGGAGGACCGTGGCGGGGGGAGGACAGTGGGGGTGGAGGAGGACAGCAGGAGGCGGTCTCTGGCCAGACAGGCTGCTTTCCTGAGAAGGCCTTTTGTGTCGAGACCCAATATTGATAGTTTGGTTCCATTACTAACTGGTAGTTGTTAGGTCGTTGTTTTCGCCTTTCTGTGCAAAATATTCTATAACAGTTTTACTTTCTTTTTAACTTCCTTTGGAATGAGGAGGGATGAAGGGTATCATTACACATTAGAGCTTGCAAGGGGCTTTCCAAAACTGTCTCCTTTCTAATTCTTAAACCAAGGTAAGAAACTAGGTTGTTATTCATACTGTCTTTGGCAGAAAGAAAATACCACTGAAAGAATAAGTGACTCAGAGCAGCTGCCGGGACCTGTACATCTGTAGCTGAATCCCATCCGCCCCCCGTGCCCCCCTCCCTCCATCTCCTGTAACCCAGAGCTCTTTCACAAGTTTGGGAGTCCTTCCTCTGCTCCATACACCCTGGGTTCAAGGAGTGTGGAAATGCCATATTGAATGCTATTAAAGAAAAGTGTTCATATTTTTCAGATGGCTTTTAGGAAAGATGGCTAACAAAAAGGAGCACCAGAGAGCACTAGAAATGGCGTACCTTTCCGCTCTCTCTATCTTCCTCCAGGGGTGGCCCCACTGTTCTCCTCATCTCCCAGTTCAGAAGGTCAACTTTGACTACATCCCGGCCTTACCTTGCCCTGTATCACAGGTCCCAGCTGGTGTCATGGAGAGAATGTGGCTGTCGTGGGCATTCAGCTCAATTATTACCAAAATGGCAAAGGCTATCTGTTACGGTTACAACTTCACACTTTTTTTGGACTGTTTTTTAAAGTCAGAGCAGACACGAACAGTATTAGAACAAATGTGCCTGGCTTGGACATTCCTTGACTAAGGAAGGGTAGGTAGATGACAGATACTCTATGGAAATTTGAATTGATAGCACAGCTGCAGACTTCCCTTCTCTGAAGAAAACCCTGTTTTGGTCACTCACTTTGACATATCTGGGCTTCCCTGGTGGCGCAGTGGTAAAGAATCTGCCTGCCAATGCAAGAGATGTAGATGACCTGGGTTTGGGAAGATCTCCTGGAGAAGGAAATGGCAACCCACCCACTCCAGTATTCTTGCCTGGAAATTTCCACGGACAGAGGAGCCTGGCAGGCTATAGTTCATGGACTGGCAAAGAGTCGGATACGACTGAGCATGCATGCGTGTTTTGATGTATCTGCAAAGATGGTAGAAATAAAACTACTTCTGACACTATCGTGTTCCCTCCCTTGGCTCTAGTTTAGAACCAACACAATGAGAGAAATGTTGAATGTCCAACCAAGTAACAATTCAAATGAATCCCACAAGAACAGGAAACCAAGTGGAAATCAAAATATAAGCTGTACCCTAAAATTGCCATCAATAATCCCTGAAGTGAAAACAATGAAATTAGAATATTGTTTGGGTTTCCCTCCAACCTGATAACTGAACAAGAAATCAGCCTATTTTCATCATTTCCGGTTTAAGAGTTAATGAGGTGGAGAAAGTCCAACAGAAACTGGGCAGTGACGTTTGCCCCTTTGTCAATGACAAAATCATGGAGCAATTTCCTGGTCTGCAAAAACATCCCAATAAATCTCCCCTGTATACCATTAGGAAGAAGTTGTGTGGCGCTGGGTGGACTTCAGAAGGCTGCTAACCTTGGGCGGCTGGGCTGTTATCCCGCTCTTATTGCTCAATGGAAAATTCAGCAGAATTGCTAAGTAATAGGAGACTAGGTTCAGGGCCATAAATCTCCGAGGGATGCTTGCCGACATCCCCGGTGCTCTGCAGAGTGAATTTACCAAGGTCACTCTTGCTGAGCTTCCTTTGAGTTGGAGGTTACAGCTTACTGTCAGGCCCAGAGCCAGGCTCTTAATCATCGAGGAAACCAGAAGGTGAGGGGTGGGGAGTCCGTGAATGGTACCTTGATGCCTGGTCCCAGTGTCAACGGGAGCCTGGGAAGAAACCCCTGCAGAATGACAGCCCCTGGGGAGCCTTCCCACCACAGCCAAGAGCCTGCCCTGCACCTGCGGCTTTAGCTCTATTGCTTAGTCGTCTGGGAACTTCCCCCCATTTATTGAATCAGGTATAAACTTCTGCCCACTGTCTTCAAAGTCTACTCATTGTGCTTTGAACATCTGTACGTATCTCCTAATCATTCTCAGATTTAGTCACAGCAGTCTTCACTGTCTTCATTTAGGTTTCTCCCTTCTAATGCTTAGTCACCCACTGATGAATGCCTGAGTTTCCTTCCTTTGAATTTGTTTCGGTGACAGAAATACCAAAGGGCAGGAGAGGTTGGCAGAGTGTAAAGGCATATTTGGAGGCCCTTTGGAGGCAGCAGTGGGAGAGGGGAGGAGAGTGCAACCAAGGAAAGAAATCCAGCCAGCAGCAAGAGGGAGCTCAGTCTACCTGGGGAGGAAGGAAGGTGTCTTAGCAGCAGAGCTGCAATGGAAAGATGAGGGACTCTGGAGCTCCAGAGCCCTACATTTAATGCTTACAAATATGTGTTATTTCATTTGCTCCTCACTGAAGTGTTGTCAGATGGACAAGGCAGGCGTTAAGCATTTTTGAGGTGATAAACTGAGATTCTGAGCGATTATAAGACCTTGACCAGTAAGTCTGAACCTGTCTTACAATCATCAATTATGTTTATTTTATGCCAGGGGTGAGTAATTTCTTTGGTAAAGGCCCAGGTTAAAAATATTTTAGGCTTTGCGGCCCACAGGGTCTCTGTCACAACCGCTCAACTCTGCCGTTGTAGCATAGAAGCCTCTGTAAACATCCATGGTCAGTACACAACATAATGTGAGCGGCTGTGTTCCTGCCAAGCCTTATTAACAAAAACAGACAGGAGGTCAGATTTTGCCCATGGGCTGTAGTTGGCAGATCCTTGTCCTACGTCATAAAGTTGTGATTGACCACATGTCAAGGGTAAGGGCTCATAGACTACTAAACACTTTCTTAAGTCTGAATTCTCAAAATGCAGATAGTAAGTAAGAGAGTATAAAGGACTACGACTTCACCTCACGTGATTCAATGAGGAAAGAACCCGGGGAAGCTGGTCAGTGGGCAGGTTACTGGACAGTGAGGTGACAGGAACTCAGGAGATGCCCACAGCAGATAGGGAAGGCGAGTGACGCCGACGGGCTGACTTTCTAGGTGCCTCTGCAGTGGGAGTGCCCTGGGAACCTCGTGGTTCTTTGCTCAGCTCTCTCCCGACTAGAGACCTGGGCATGCCTCAGCTGAGCTCTACGCCTACATTTTCTACTCTAAGCACTTCTTCCAGAAGCTGTCACTCCCCTTTCTGATATGACACATATCCTGGAATTTGCTTCCTGGAGCCAAAATACAGGCTCTTCTCTGAGGTCAAGACCAGACGCCTTGATGGGGAGAGGAGCTGGGTGACTTAATAGCAAAAGGTCTTTGCCTTTTGTCTGCCCACTTCTGGCTCTAGTTGGGTGACGTTACTGTTTGGTGACTTTAAAAGTGGATTGATCCACTTTTCTGCCCACCTGCCTGGCTAGGTCTGCTAATAAGGCTAGGAGGGTACATAGGAGAAACTCTCAGGCTAGAACTCACTCTTTGAATGTTGTATATTTCTGTTTATACTCAGAAAATGGACTTACTATCAGGTGCCACGAGTCTCCGGTTCCTTCCATGGTCTTCAGTGTACATTTCCAGTCACATCCCATTCTCCCTGCTCCCTGAACTTTCTGTCACCTAGCATGGCTTTCCTTTACTTCATCGCTTCCTCTCCACTTGGCCAACCCCTGTCCTTCTTTAAGGTCCAACTCAGGACAAATTTGCTGCTTCCTTCATGGCACTTTCTCTCTTTAGTCCCTTGCTGCCTGTACCAGTCCTTTAACATTTTATTTTAAGCTGCTTTATGATCCTCAGGTTAATTAATTTTTCATGTGTATCTTGTTCTGCAATGAAAATTGAGCTACTTGGAGGCATTGGCTGGGTTTGGTCTGTATCAGCCAGCATAGTCCCTTGCTGCCTGTACCAGTCCTTTAACATTTTATTTTAAGCTGCTTTATGATCCTCAGGTTAATTAATTTTTCATGTGTATCTTGTTCTGCAATGAAAATTGAGCTACTTGGAGGCATTGGCTGGGTTTGGTCTGTATCAACCAGCACACTGCTCTGCTTATAGTGCAAACTCAGCAAACACCTGTCAGGTGAGATAAACCCGCAGCTATGATCTTCTGACATGGTCTTCTGACATCGGTCTCTTCTCCGAGCTTCTCGTGGCCTCTTGAGTGTTAGAACTCCTATTCAGCTAGCTCCTTTGAATTGTCATAGCTCCTTTCTCTCTCAGAACGGGACACTAGTCCTCCCAAGGGTAGGCTGGAAGGCATGAGCGACAGCACTTGAGAAATGATCCCGTGGAAACGTCGCCCCTCACCTTGTCCAGGTCTAGTCAGTGTTCTGTGAAATCCGTGAGAGCAGAGGCTGTGGGTCACCACTGGACCATTTCCCACCATCGTATCTCCTCCAGCTAGCAAGTGCCTGGCACATAGTTGATGCTTAATAATTATCGATGGAATTAATAATTATTGGTTAAAGGAGAGTAGAGGAGCGAATGTTATCTTGATCTGGTTTTGGGTCACTTGCTTGCCTTACGGGAAAGGGAAGTGCTTCAGTTCAGTGCAGTCACTCAGTTGTGTCCGACTCTTTGCGACCCCATGAATCGCAGCATGCCAGGCCTCCCTATTCATCACCATCTCCCGGAGTTCACTCAGACTCACGTCCATCGAGTCCGTGATGCCATCCAGCCATCTCATCCTCAGTCGTCCCCTTCTCCTCCTGCCCCCAATCCCTCCCAGCATCAGAGTCTTTTCCAATGAGTCAACTCTTTGCATGAGGTGGCCAAAGTACTGGAGTCTCAGCTTTAGTTGAAACTATTTCTTCCAAAGAAATCCCAGGGTTGATCTCCTTCAGAATGGACTGGTTGGATCTCCTTGCAGTCCAAGGGACTCTCANGCTTTAGTTGAAACTATTCCTTCCAAAGAAATCCCAGGGCTGATCTCCTTCAGAATGGACTGGTTGGATCTCCTTGCAGTCCAAGGGACTCTCAAGAGTCTTCTCCAACACCACAGTTCAAAAGCATCAATTCTTCGGCACTCAGCCTTCTTCCCTTTCCCGACTAAGCATGGGAAAGGGAAGTGCTTAGTCATTCAGTCATGTCCGACTCTTTTTGCCACCTTGTGGACTGCAGCCCTCCAGGCTCCTCTGTCGATGGGATTTCCCAGGCAAGAATGCTGGAGTGGATTGCCATTTCCTTCTCCAGGGGAATCTTCCTGACCCAGGAATGGAACACGTGTCTCCTGCATTGTCAGGCAGGTTTTTTACCTGCTGAGCCATCGGGGAAGGCATGGGAATGGGACTGACTGTCAGTAAGTGGGAGAGCCTAGCTGTCTTTCCTTAGCAGAACAGCTCAGCCCTCGATATTTTGCTCTCACATGAGGCCCATCAGACCGCATGCAAGTAGAATATTTGCTGGCAGATGCCAACCTACCAGATCCCCATGGACCAGATTAGCATTGTTCTTGCAGCTGGTAATGTACAGAGATCCAACAACTAAAGTAGCTTTCTGAGGCTACATCTCTTTATATAACCCACTAAAGCTTGCTTCGTACCTCACTGACATGTGTTCCTATGTTTATCCACTAGAAGTTCGGAAATTCCTCCAGAGCGGGTGGGTCACACATACAGTAAATGCTCAGGGGTAATGATTTGCTGTTTGACTATTAAGCAAAACTTGCTTTAAAGGCCCAAATAATATAACAATATTATTAATGATAATATTAATTAATGGTAATTAATTAATTACCACTTAATGGTAAAATATTTTATTTTCTTGAGTAACACTTTCATACAAGTATTTTCCTCCTTGGGTTCATTATGTAACAATGTATTCAGAAAAAGGGTTAGCTGTATTGATTTAACTGGCTCATGGATGCATACATGAGATTATCTGGTGGCTCAGACAGTAAAGAATCTGCCTACCAAAGCAGAAGCAGCAAGAGAGGCAGGTTCGATACCTGGGTCAGGAAGATCCTTGGAGAAGGGGATGGCAACCCATTCCTGCATTCTTGCCTGGAGAATTCAATGGTCAGAGGGGCCTGGCAGGCTATAGTCTATTAAGTGGCAGAGTCAGCAGGCCTGAGTGAATGACACTTTCGCTTTCACTTATGCATACTTACCACAAGGTGGCAGCATAGCAGCCCTTACTTGCTCATTAGGGTGATGTATCTCTTTTAAACTGAGATACTGAGTCCTCACACCTTAAGTTTCCAAAATCTAAAAGTATATCCATATGACCTAGCTTTTAGTTAGGTAGATTTTGTAATTAAACACATACACATAAGTCCAAGTACTTGCACAAATATTCTCACATACAGCCTCTCCCATATTCTCACATTCAAGTCTTTCCCATACAGAGAGGCTAGATATTCTGTATATTCCATCCAGCACTTCATCATGTACAAATCATATGTATTAATAATTATGCAACCTCTTGTGTAAGTAGGAAAAATCAATTAAAAATTTGTTAATGAATCATCTAAAGCAGTATACCAAGACTAATCCATTTCAGAGGTATTATTATAGTTATTACAAACAAGATGTCTCATGATTCTCGGTTGGAACAGGGATGGTTGCTATAGAAGGAAGGTCTGTATGAGGCTGGAGGAGAGGTGCATCGAGAAGCTGTCATCATCTTTTGATTACAAATATCTACTGAGCACAAATTGTCCGTTATTTCATTGTCTGAACAGCTGGTCGTTGCCATGTAAGAGCTTAGGATTCAATGTTATATAAATAACAGAGGAAAAAAAAAAAGCAGTGAGTAGGTGAAAAGGTGAGTACCATAACCATTATCTGAGAGCAAGGAGGGAAGCAAAGAAGAGAGAAGATAGTAGAAACAGCAGTATGGAATGGTCAAAAGATCACGGGAATAAGAAGAAGGAGACCCAGTCTTGCCTTGGCTCTGCCCTTCCCCGTTCTTGGCCACCTCAGTTTCCCCACGTGTAGAGGAAGAATTGAGACTTGGGTCTGGGAAACTTTACAGGAATATGTTTTGTCAACAGTCGATGTTAGCGATACACTTCAAAAAGAATTTGTGTTGAAATAAGTTAGGGGATGCAAATTATTATTTTGCATCTCATCCTCTCCCCGTGCTCTTCAGAGAGTCACATGTATGTTAGCATATTGAAGGTCTGGAGTGAGGAAACTGGCTTAGCTTTGTCTAACCTGTCATTTCAAAGTTATTATAATTTAACCAT
The DNA here is from genome assembly GCA_006410635.1 of Cephalophus harveyi. Classification (NCBI taxonomy): domain Eukaryota; kingdom Metazoa; phylum Chordata; class Mammalia; order Artiodactyla; family Bovidae; genus Cephalophus; species Cephalophus harveyi. Next base: position 120,315 of record SJYT01000210.1, read on the forward strand.
TGAATACTTCTCTTTCCTTCACTGCACTCAAGACATAGCAGTTAACATCAGATAGAATATTAATGATCTCTGATAAATAGTTTGGGAAGCAGTGATTTAGGAAGTGTTTTAAAACCTGTCCAGCTCTAGAATCTGAATCAGAAGCTCCAGAAGGGTGGAACCAAGTCTGACTTACTTACTCTTTAGTTCTACTGCTTGGCATAAGTGACCAATAATATTTTCAAAATCAATGAAAGAATTGTGGCAATATAGGTTTTCCCCCTCTTTCTCCTAGAAAGCAAGGGCTATGTCCACCGCTCTTCTGAAGTTAGGTACATACCAAATTAGAGCAACTTCAGCTAGGGAAAGGAGGCAAAGACTTCGTTTAGCATAAAGACGCAGGGGGGAATTATTCTGACTTTCTTGGTGATGTAAAAGTGTGATTGCTTGAAGCTATTTGCCTCTAATAGGATTGGTTTTCCATTTCCTCTGTTGTCATGTGTGTGTATGTATCAGTCACTCAGTCATATCCTACTCTTTGTGATCCCATGGACTGTAGTCCACCAGACTCCTATGTCCTTGGAATTCTTCAGGCAAGAATACTGGAGTGGGTTGCCGTGCCCTTCTCCAGGGGATCTTCCTGACCCAGGTGTCGAACCTGGATCTCCTGCATTAGGAGGCAGATTCTTTACTGTGAGTGGCAGTCTTACCTGGAACCATATAGAAAAAAACCCCATTCTGAAGATCACGGTGAAGAAAGGATTCCCAGGGTGGGGGAGAATTTTAAGAGACCGAGAGCCTTCTATAGTGGAAGATAAAAGAAGAGAGATTCTGGAGAAGGGAGAGCTCTCTAAAGGATGATGACATGGTGACAGAGTGATTGCCCCTCCACAAATTAAAGAAGTTTGAGCAGCTGGTAGAATGAACTGAATAAGACAGAAGAACCACTCCACACACTAATGAAATTCTGTATGGGTTACGGTGGGTGTCCTGAGTCAGAAGTAAAGAACGCACATGTGCATGCTACCGGATTCTGGATATGTGTGTGTTTGAAGTTAAACATTTCTCAGGGACTGGACCATTATGGTATTAAAGGCATAATAAGGGAAGGGACAAAGTGCTACAAAGCAAATTCTACTGATAGGAAAAGTACTATAGCGTGAGATTTCAGGCTGGACCCAACCAAAGGCATCTGCTGCTTCCCGTGAACTCAGACACACCCTGGAAAGTGCCTGTTAAAATGCATTTTGTGGCCAGAGGAGAAATAATCCATTGATCCAGTAGTGATCATATTCACAGGATAGAGAACAGAGTCCTAGGAAGCAAAATAGTCCTCAGTAAATTCTACTGGGGAAAGAAAAGGTGTGAGGAAGGGCAGTGCTGCAGGTTGTGCTGTCAAGGTGCTGGGAGTCAGGAGTCAAGGTTCCAAGGCTGAGGGGGACTCCAGATATAAGATGTGGGAGACATCAAAATCATGTTTCATCTGCTTTTACAGTTTTGTTCAGAGGAGACATAAAAAAAGATGATGTCAGGTAGAAAACAAACGGTCTTAGAAGGCAGCCCAGGCCTCCCCATTTCTGCTTTATATCAAATGTCCTGATCTTACTAAGTAACTTTCCTCTAATAATAAAGTATCAATGTTTGTAATGATTAAATATTTATACACATGTTTATATATTTATGTTAATTATCCATACAAATAACAATTACTATTTTTAAAAGTTTTTTTTTTTGGTGTGTACCATTTTAAAGTCTTTATTGAATTTATTATAGTATTGATTCTGTTTTATGTTTTGTTTTTTTGGCCATGAGGCATGTAGGATCTTAGCGCCTTGACCAGGGATGGAACCCGCATCTCTTGCACTGGCAGGTGAAGTCTTAACCACTGTACCACCAGGGAAGTCACTATAATTACTTTTTAAAGTTAATTAAATAAAATTCAAGGTTTAAGGTTGTTCTTGTAGTTCTTCATTACTTTCTCACTTTTATTCCACCATGCTTTTTTAATAAAGAGAAAAAGGAACAGGGTAGCAATTGGCACTCTGGAATTGCATATAACTTGTGTTGTTGGTATTGCTTGTCATGTCTGACTCTTTGTGACCCCATGGACTGCAGCATGCCAGGCTTCCCTGTCTTTCACTACCTCTGGGAGTTTGCTCAGACTTATGTCCAGTGAGTTGATGATACCATTCAACCATCTCATCCTCTGTCATCCCCTTCTCTTGCCCTCAATCTTTTCCAGCATTCAGGGTCTTTTCCAATGAGTCGGCTCTTCAAATCAGGTGGCCGAAGTATTGGAATTTCAGCTTCGCATCCGTTTTTCTAATGAATATTCAGGATTGATTTCCTTTAGGACTGACTGGTTTGATCTCCTTGCAGTCTAAGGGGCTCTCAAGAGTCTTCTCCAGCACCACAATTCAAAAGCATCAATTCTTTGGCGCTCAGCCTACTTTATGATCCAACTCTCCCATCCGTACATGACCTACTGTAGCATGTAATAGCTTGTAGCTTGTACTATTTCCATCAAAAGCTAGTGGACTCTGTCTGGTAATAATCTAGAGTTAGTAAATATAGTGATAAATAAATCTATAGCTTACTTCCCTCTAAGTTATTTTGAGTTTTGTTACCATGTAGGTGCTCTATGGAGATAAGTCATGTACGTGAATGTCACTTAGCACCCAGTACCTGTAATACTGCAAGAAGGTTGACACTATAAATCAAGCTCATCTTTCTAGCTGTGAAGACAGAAGATTGAATGGGAAGAATCCCTGACTGCACAGCAGTTTCAAGAAAGTTTTTGCCAGGCTGGCAGGGTTGGGGGTGGGGTTGAGAAACCCAAGGTGCCTACTAGAGGGGTCCTGACTCACACAGGAACAGGCCTGCACTAGTTCCCTACCTCTTGGCCATCGACTGGGAGCAGCCTGCTGGAAGCATGGTCTAGGTGTGACCGTGGCAGTGGGTCCAAGTGTCAATCAGTAAGCTATTCTCTCTGCAGCAGGAGAGCTGAGCCAGACACTTTCCTGTGTTCACACCATATTCACTTATGCATATAAAAATGTACAGGAATTCCCTGGTGGTCCAGTGGTTAGGACTCAGCACTTTCAATGGCATGGTCACTGGTTCAATCCCTGGTTGGGGAACTAGGATCCTGCAAACCATAAAGAGTGGGCCAAAAAAACCAACCAAAAAAGCACAGATGTGTGTGTCAACTATGGTCAATTCCTGGGGTCCCCAGTTCCCATATCCCTTGCCAAGTTCTCACGTCTGAGATGCTTTCAGTCACCATTTAGGGTTTTCCCACCAGAATTGGTCCTGGGCTGTGGATTCTCCGGGGAAAAAGCAAGGCCCTGATGTGCTGGTTCTGTTGGGATTTCTAGGACAAGGGTCTGGTTTCCCTGTGTGCGGAAAGGGGAGAAGGGTTGAGAGAGCACTCTGGAATCCTGGATTAGAGGGCGGGATTTGGTAGACTCAGAGTCATGTTGGGAGAGAGTTGCAGTTGGAAGGGCCAGATGGAGCATTTGCCAGAATCAGGCCACCAACAGTCACAGAGGGTGGGCTTGTCCTTCCAGAGGGAATATGGGCAAACTGAGGGGGATGTCAGTCCATCTATCTTGATCCCTGCCAGGCACTCTTACACAGCCAGAGGGCTCCCCTTTGGTGACCACTCTGTCCCCCAAGAACTCCCCAGCTGCCAGCTGATATCCAAACCTCCTTTAGCTGCCATAAAGCCTTTTATTCCACAATTAAAAAAGTTTTAAAGCAATCCTCTAGTTTACTATGCTACAGACAGTTGCCTCATAGCTAGGTGTCTCTGTCCCTCTTTAGACTAGAAGCTATTTGGGTGTAGAAACTGTGTCTTTTTCTCATTTAGTTTCCAGCACCTACAAAATGGCACAAAATTGATACCCAATAAGTTTTCTGTTGAATTGAATGACATCAAATAGACGCAGATACTACTGGGAGAAGTACCATAGCAACCAAGATGGAATCACACCAGAGTGGATAAATACCTGGTAGTGTAACACGGTGAATTTGAGTCTCAACTATAGGACCTTCCACCTCTAAGACTGTCGATGGATGCTTTACCCTCTTTGAATGGTCATTTCCTTCTTATAAAATGAAGCCAAAGCTCCTTTCCCTAATAAACTCAGTATTCCTATGAGTATTAAATGATAAAGGACTTTGAAATGTAAAATTAATGGATAAAGCTACATTACTTTTTGGTTGTTTGTTTTGGGGAGTACTTGTGCTCAACTGCATTCAACTCTTGTGACCCTATGGACTGTAGCCCATCAGGCTCCTCTGTCCATGGAATTCTCCAGGCAAGAGTACTGGAATGTGTTGCCATTTCCTACTCCAGGGATCTTCCTGACCCAGGGATTGAACCCACGTCTGCTGGGTCTCCTGAATTGGCAGGCAGGCTCTTTACTGGCTGAGCCACCTGGGAAGCCTGGGCAGGGGGAGTACCTATGGCTTAGTTTGAAGGTAGCCAGTGCTTGGAGCCAGGAGAGCACTTGGAGAGAGGGGTTTTAAGGATACTCAAGTCCTCCTGGGGACGGAGGTATTTTAGGCCTTGCAGCATTGTAATTGCCAGTTGCAGGAAATTCTAGATTAAAAAAAAATGTAACTTTATTATACAAAGCATTAAGTAATCCATGGCTCACATCTTAATAGGCAGTTTCCCTGGTAGCTTTTATGCTTTTTATAAACAGGAATGAATGCTATTGACTCAATATACTTGCTTTAATAATAAATCCTATAAACAACATAGCCACCCTTTTATTGCCGGAGAATGGTGTTTGACTGAAGTAACCTACTGTCGTTTGGCTCTTTATAGTTTACGAAGTGTTTTAACATACATTAACATTTCTATTCATCACAGTTACTCTGAAAAAGGAAAAGAATACACTAGACTCTAGTTTCTATCATCTCTTTTCTTCATTACTTCGTAGATGTTAAAGGAATTTGTTAAGAAAAAAATGGGATGGTGGTTAAAAGCTTGAGATCAGATAGACCTGGTTTAATCCAGGGTTTTGCAACATGCTAACTGTATGACCTTGAAAAATAAACAACTTATCTCAGGCCCAGTTTCTTTTTCTGCAAAATGGAGGCTTAACTATAATGCAGATATTTTTGAGGTAAACACAATAGCTCCCCATTCAGATTTCAGAGGGCAAAGGATCTTGATTTTGGGATGAGCGTCAAGGACTTTCCCAAGTAGCAGTGCTGACATTAGATTAGCTGACATTAGATGAGGCATGTGAAGTTCTTAGCACAGAGACTGTCACATACTAAGCATTCAGTAAATATTCGATATTAGCTTTACAAATAGCTTACAAAGTGTTTCACATACTTCACCCACTCCTCCCAATAACCTCATAGAGCTTCTCTTTACAAATGAAGAAACTAACACTCAGGGAGCTTATCACTTGCCCCGGTCACATACCAGTCCAGTGTCACAGCCAGATCTTACACCCAGCTCGGCTAGTTCAATAGCTGTGACCACTGCGTGTCCCAGTCATAGAAGCTCGTCATCAGCTGTAGTTATTTTTAAGAAAGTAGACCATGGGGGAAGGGTATCAAGCAGTATGATGAGCTTACTAAAGAACGAGAGGATCCTTTGCAAAGGATGAGTCAAGTTAAATGGAGAAGGCTCTAGTTTCTATCTTCTCTTTTCTTCAGCTTCCATGAGCAGATCTATGATCTGAGAATATTACTAAGACTTTTATAAATTCCTTCAACCCAGGTACTTGATCATTAGTGGCACATATGAGAATTTAGAGAAAATGAATCCTGTTGGTTAGTTGATATTTTGAGCAGCATTAATTAGATTTCTTTTCTGTCATAGAAGTTGCATTATTACTAAAAATTTGGAAAACGACATAGAACCTCTAAGACAGGTAACAATATAAGTGATGTTCTTTTCTGTACCCAAGCTCTATTATTGTCTCAATGCCTTTGAACATTCCTTTCCTTTTTCGACTGTGTGCAATTCTATCCTGGTTTGAAATCCAGCTTTACACTTTTGGGAGGTGTTTTTGTATAGCAGTGACTGGGAGATTATCTTTGTTGGTTCGGGTGGAGTTTTAAGGGTCACGTTAACATAATGATATGTGCAGATATCCAGGGCAAGTTAACTCAGGTGTAGGAGACTCACAGTGCATCCAGAACACAGGAAGAGGAGGCTGCCATGAAGAGAGGGGCTGTGGAAGGGGCTTCCCTGTGGGTGTGGCTCAGGGTCCCTGGGAAAGACAGGTCACGCTGTTCCCATGGCGGGTGGCAACCTGGTGAGGGGAAAAACCATGAACCCCGACTACTAAGCACGATTGGCAAGGTGAGGTGAACAGAAAGAATATGAGGACAAAGAAGTTATAGAATTTGCTTTGTCTCCCTAAAGAGAAAAAGATGTGCGATAAGCCTTTAAGTCAAGGAAATCCATAGCAGATAATCAGGTAAGACTTACTGTTAGAGAGGAAAAAAGGTAGGTGTGGTCATTCACTGTGCCCCTCACCTCGTCATTCATTCCTTCCTTCTCCTGCCTGGAAAGAATGTTTAAATACCTGCTGTAGACGCAACCTCTCCCCAGGTGGCTCTTTTCAGGAGGAAATGATGACATAGTCTCCATCCGTAGAGGAGGCGTAACAAACCTGCTCAGGGATTGGAGAGCATGTAGACAGCAATGTGTATGAATTCAGAAAAACCTGGTGTCATTTTTGCTGAGGAGCCGTAAAGTCAAAAAGAAGGATGACAGTCAGGGGAGGGGAAACTTCCAATATGCTTACAGTTTGCCTAAGGTGTCTGCGTGTGGAACTTGCATAAATTTAAGGCTCAGGAAAACACCTGGTCCACAACCCTGGGGAGGGAGTCTCACGCTAGAGCCCTCAGTGATGCCCTTCAGTTGATTGGGTCTTGCCCTCGCCTGGACTCAGTGGTGATTCGTGACCTACTAAATCCTATGTGTAGACAGTTCTGGCAAACCTAAATTCACTAAAGGAAGAATCCTTATTCCTGAAAAGCCCTGCTAATGATGACTTGATGGACACAGTACTAGCAGGAGGCCAGAAGTCTTTATGATGCTTGGACTATGGTACCAGGAGCTCAGAACTTTGAGGGCCGTATGGAGCTCCCCGTATTTCCCTTCAGCAGAAGGTGGTTACCTACGTTTTGTCTGTAAGGTCCTTTGTCAACATTAGGTTGTGGTGTGAAGTCCATACGCTTGGAACTGCATATTGTTCAACTCAACACACACCTAATGGATTGAGTAGAGGCCGAACAGAAGAGCTTCCAGGTGTCTTTTCCTCTCCAAATGACTTTTTCTGTGCCTCAAACTGAATACTTGAGTTGACATCATGCCCAGGTTTAACTGTTAGCCGTATATTTTATAGCTAAGTGACATTAGCTCCCCTTTTGGATTTCAAAGACAGAAAAGGATCTTGAATTCAGGATGAGGCCCTGAGGACTGTCTTAAGTAGTGTTGACAGGTCTCCGGATGAGTTAAGGGTATTCCTGATATTAGGGACTGAGCAGTCTAGCCTCACAAGTGTGTGCACACGCTACCAAATCTTATGAGGCCTTTTGGTAACGATATATTTTGTTATGTTTTTAAGATGTCTTCTTGGGTGGCCAGAATATTAGCCATCAGCCTGGGCCTGTGTAATTACAAACTCCAAGTCTTTCATATTAAAACAGAAATCAAAGTCAAAACAGGATCTATTTGCTATAGTCCCATTCCCTTCCTCAGTTTCCTGCTTACCTATTTCCATTGCACTCACAGTCACTAGTGCTACTTGAATCATAAAGACCAGTGAGATTTGAAGGCCAGTGAGATTTGTGCCCACCTATATTCTGTATTTTGGTGCAAGAGGTTCCAGGAGCTTATGTTAGATTTGGATCTCCTTACAATTAGGCCACTGTCTCTGGATCTGCAAGGCTCTTTACAGGATTTTGGGGGAAAAAAGGAATGAGGATGCTATGAAGATTATTCAGCTCCCTTCACCACTGACACGCAAGTCCCCACCTAATGACCAAATGATTTGTAAGTGAGCTATGAAGAGACCTGCCCTGTTAGAAGTTTGAAAGTATGTATAAGGATATTTTGCAAGAGCAGCAGAACAGAAACAAGTTCAAAAGGACAGAGGAAACACGCTCCAAATCTGTGGCAAACAAGATTTTGCTGAAATTTACAGGATTCCTTGGATATGTCTTTGATTCATGCACTGATTTCCCAACACTTTGAAACTATTTCAAGTCCTGTTTAAAGAAACAAAAACTTTTTTTCTGGAATAAAAAGTAAATATTCTACTTTTATAGACAAACTGAAAAATGGCTATTGCTTAAGTTTGTTTTCTTAAGTCGAGTGCTTCTTTTTTCTTTTAGTTGGGCCGGGGGATGGTTAAAAGAAACTACATCTTTTTCTTTTTCTGCCACCTCCCACCCTCTTCTATTTTAACTGAAAATGGAAAACATACTTTGTGATTTAGCCAAAGGAAGTTAAGGACGAGTCTTCGGGGAGAGGAAGCAGTGCAACCGGTTATCATGTTAATCTTCCATTATAGAGGTCGGGCTGGGAGCCAGATTTGTTGCTTATAGCAAATGAACAGAATGGGAATGGTTAAAAACCCACCCACCCCCACCTCCCCAATTCTCAGATCTGTGTCTATAGGCCAGCTTAATATGTTTTCTAGCATCGTCCTCCTTCACACATACTAAATACCTAAAGCAACTGAAGATGAAAGTCAGATTATTAGATATGATAATCCTCCTCCTTTTCTCTCCTTCAGTAACTGTCTCTGTGTTGGGAGAAACACACTGACTGAAACCGCCTACCCTGGCCCAGCATCAGTGTAACCATTCGCGTGAGTTATTTTACGACAGGAGGTCCTGGTAAGGAACGCAGAACTAACAAGCCACCACCAGCCGGAAGAGTTCAGGAAAGGTCAAAAGGAGATGCCGCGTGTCCTCCCACCTCCCAGAATCCTTCTTGCTGGCATCCATCTCAGCTGAGCAATGTGTGTGCCCCCAGGAAGGACCCTGAGTCAAATGATTGGCCAGAGAAAACCTGGAAACTAATCCCATCACCATAAAACCCAAGACTGCGAGCCACATGGCAAAGCAGTCCTCCTGAGGTCCCTTACTCTCCTGGTTTCTACCAGAGCAAGTGAAAGTCACTCAGTCGTGTCCGACTCTTTGCGATCCCATGGACTCTACAGTCCGTGGAATTCTCCAGGCCAGAATATTGTGGGTAGTCCTTCCCTTTTCCAGGGGATCTTCCAAACCCAGGGATCAAACCCAGGTCTCCTGCATTGCAGGCGATTCTTTACCAGCTGAGGCACAAGGGAAGCCCCTTCCCAGTCAAGTCTCTTGCTTTGTCAGCATGCGTCTTCTTGGACAATTCATTTCCGAGTGTTAGACAAGAGATCATTTTGGGGCCCTGGAAGGGACTCCCCTTCTGGTATCATCTGTGTAGTTAATCATGGCCATGAGCCACCTCAAAATTGTACTTCTTTGTTAATGTTTCTGCACGGTTCTCTCCACTTGGTCTCTGCCTTGATTTTCCTATCTCTTAATGGCAACAATGAAAGGCCCTGAAGGGAGTATTAAGAAAACAATATAATGAAGATATTAGTGTGACATGGAAGTCAGGATGTGGATTAATTATGGGGAAAGGTGCTTCCCATTTTTCATTTGATTCTAGTCTTAGTTATTGGTTTTACCGTCTTTGAAATTCCTCTTTTCATCAGACTTTGGTGCATATATTCCTTTTATTGTTCAGTAGCTCAGTCGTGTCCAACTCTTTATGACCCCATGGACTGCATCACACCAGGCTTCACTGTCTGTCATTATCTCCTGGAGTTTGTGCAAACTCATGTCCATTGAGTCATTGAGTGATGCCATCCAACCATCTCATCCTCTCTTGCCCGCTTCTCCTTCTGCCCTCAGTCTTTTCCAGCATCAATGTCTTTTCCAATGAGTTGGCTGTTTGCATCAGGTGGCCAAAGTATTGGAGCTTCAGCTTCACTGTCAGTCTTTCTAATGAATACTCAGAGTTGATGTCCTTTCTGCTAAGTCGCTTCAGTCATGTCCGACTCTGTACGACCCCATAGATGGCAGCCCACCAGGCTCCCCCGTCCCTGGGATTCTCCAGGCAAGAACACTGGAGAGGGTTACCATTTCCTTCTCCAATGCATGAAAGTGAAAAGTGAAAGTGAAGTCGCTCAGTCGGGTCCGACTCTTTGCAATCCCACGGACTGCAGCCTACCAGGCTCCTCCATCCATGGGATTTTCCAGGCAAGAATACTGGAGTAGGGTGCCATTGCCTTCTCCATGATGTCCTTTAGGACTGACTTATTTGATCTCCTTGCAGTGCGAGGGACTCGAGTCTTCTCCAGCACCACAATTCAAACGCATCAATCCTTTGGCACTCAGCCTTCTTTATGGTCTGACTCTCACCTTCATACATGGCTACTGGAAAAACCATAGCTTTAACTCTATGGATCTTTGTCATCAGAGTGACAAAGGTTTTTGTCTTTGCTTTTTAATACACTGTCTAGGTTTGTCATAGCTTTCCCTCCAAGGAACAAGCATCTTTTATGTATATAATCTCACTGTGTATATATTTATATATCATATGGATATGATTAATGACTATTTTGGAATTTCCATTGTATTGATATTATTTAAAACCATGAGGCTGGATGAGATCACGTGGGGCCCAGGCCAACAGTTCTTAACCTTGACGGTACATGAGAATCACTGTGAGAGCCTGAAACATGTGTGGATGACTGGGCCTCATCCGAGATCAACTGCAGTCTTAGATTATAAGGCTGGGGCTCAGCCCCAGCACTGGGAGTTTTTAAAAGCTCTCCAAGCTATTCCAACATAAACCAGGGTTGAAAATCACTGACCTTGAGAGCGAGTGTAGATGGAGAAAGGAAGAGACCTGCTTCCTGCCGCCCTTGTGTTTAGAGATCAGGAAGTTGGGAGGACCCAGCAAAGGAGACTGAGTGGGAGCTGACAGGGAGGGGAGGAGAATGTTGTGTCCTGGAAGTTAAACGGAGAAACTGATTCCAGAAGGAGACAGTGATCAGCTGTGGAACGTGCTGCTCAGAGGTTAAGATAAAGAATGAGCAAGGGTCACTGGACTAGGTAACGAGGAGGTCACTGGTGACTGACAGGGTATTTTGATGTGGTGGGACTGAGGCCTAATTCTCTTGGTCTAGAGCACACGCGGGGAGTGGAGTTGGAAGCAGTGAATGGGGTAGAGAGGAGTGAGGTGGAAGCTGGAACTGGGACTGAAGGCTCAAGGGACAGAGTTTTGAGAGATATGCGATTTTCCCAGTGGTTAAGACTGTGCACTTCCAACAGCAGGGGACTGTGGGTTCGATCCCTTGTTGGATAAAGAAGATCCCCCTTGCTGTGCAGCCAAAAAAAAAAAAAGAAGAAGAAGAGATGCATTACAACATGTTTGAAAGTGATCATAGGAGGGAGAAACACTGTGGATGCTAGAGAGAGATGCGATGGCTGTAAGGGTGAAGTCCCTGAGCAGTCCCGAGAGGGTGGCTTACACGGCCGAGCGGTGGGGCTCCAGTCTTAGTTCACTCTGGGTGTGGGCAAAGAAGGCCGAGTTCATGATGCACACGAGGATACCCTGGCAGAGTTTGGAAGTGGGAGAGTGTGTAGAAGGTAGTTTTATTCTCGGTGTTGGAACTTTTGTATTTGGAGATTTGGAACATACGAGATTGGTAGATTCCTGGAGGAGGGCATGGCAAACCACTCCAGGGTTCTTGCCTGGAGCATCTCATGGACAGAGGAGCCCGATGGGCTACAGTCCATAGGGTCGCAAAGAGTTGGACACCATTGAAGCAATTTAGCATAGCATAGATTAGTAAACTACATAGTCTTGACAATCTGCAAATTTGTAGCCTTTGGAGGCACACAAATAGCACGTCAGAGAAACAGAATGTAACAAGACACTATGTTAATATGATAAATATCTTATAGATATTTAAAATTATGTTTTAGAACAATATTCATTAAGTGGGAAATATCTTTAACATAGTGTTAAATGAAAAAGGCGTATTTCCCCAAGGTATGAATAGTATGCTCCAAATTTAAAAGAATACTTATGTATATTTATACATGGAAAAAGATAGCAAAATTTTATCAGTTCTATTTGGATAATGGGATTATGGGTAAATTTTATTTGTACTTTTCAATGGATTATTAACTTTATATGATGATTACATGTTTAGAAGAAACAAATGATACAAAGTACAATGTACTCAAAATGAAAATTTAAAAAAATACAAGATACAGAAATAGGACTGTTTTTTCCACTTCACAGTTGTTGTTCACAACGGAAGTATAAATGTTTAAAATTTGACTCTACAGATTGGATTAAGGTTTACAATGAAGTCACACCTCACAGGAAATATACTCCTGGTTTGGATTATTCACTGGAAATATTTCATGACTAAATTAGTACCCAGATCAGTTATCTTGCATCTCAGAAAGGAATTGTAATCAAATCCATCATAAATCAAACTCTAGATTGTGACTGAGCATAGAATTCTTTTAAATTTTTGTTTGTTGATAAAAAATGTTCAGAGTAATTGTTACCTTTGCCAACCAAGGGTGTTTCTATTTCCTCCTTTTCCTACAGTTATGATACTTTTCTGAGATCCTCTCTTGTGTCCTCATTTTTGTTCAGACTGTGGCACTACTTCTAGAGTAGTTCAGTTCAGTTCAGTTCAGTTCAGTTGCTCAGTCGTGTCCGACTCTGCGACCCCATGAATCGCAGCACGCCAGGCCTCCCTGTCCATATGTTTCCCCGTCTATTTCTCATGGAGTGATGGGAAATAGAGTAGTTAGGTGACCACAATTAAGAGGCAGAACTTCTCAATGCCATAATCTTTGGTAGTAAAATGGTGCCAGCACTCCAAACTGAGCTCCCAAGTTTACATCATTGCAATGTGTCAATCATGATGACCAGCTGGTTGCTGGATGTCACCAGCTTTTGGTGGCCTGATGCTTGTAAGCAGTGAATAGTCTTTCTACCCAGGATATGGTCTAATTGATATTCTACAACAGAATCCAAATAAGTTACAAGAACGTGCCATAGAGGTGAGAATAGTTGCCTACGTGGACAGAAAGGTCTTTGGAGAACTGACTGGAGAAAAAGTACTTATTAGGGATAAAACATGACTGATTGGCACAGGATAGAGTCACAGAGAAGGAAAAATAATGGCGACCTCCAGTAAAATGAGTTATGCTCTTCTTTGTCCCTTCTGTAGATTCAGAAAGGGTTAGAGACCTGCTATTGGAAATGGAAAAGCTTCAGGTCAACAGTCAGCAGTTATGGTATGGTGTCATAGATCCTTCAAAGATGGCATCTGTAATAAATCATAAACTGATTGTTGCCATCATGGAGCTAGCATTTTATGGATGACATCAAACAGGATAGCAGGGCAACTCCAAAGCCTGAATCAAGAATTAGCATGCACCTCCAAGAGAGGTAAGTTCCTTTTTGTTTTTTTTTCTCACAAAGATCACTTAGAAAAATCAGTATGGGGACTTCCATACTGATTCCATTGGTCTACATTGTGGTCCAGCGGTTAAGACTGCTTTCCAATGTAGAGGGTGTAGGTTCGATCCCTGGCCAGGGATCCTATATACCTGATTGGCCAAAAAACCAAACCATAGAACAGACGCAATATTGTAACAAAGACTTTAAAAGTGGTCCATGTCAAAAAAAATAATCTTTAAAAAAAAAAAATCAGTGCAAATTTAATGTTGGCTACATGGGTGCCATAAAATACATTGTAATACACATGTAAATATTCTATTATATATTACTGCCTTACATGAGAATATAGAGTATATTCTTACAGAATTCTGTAAGTTTAGAAGATGGAGAACAAGTGGAGTCTCGCAGATGTACTATCAGAGGATAAATATTACTTGGCGAATTCAAAGGCACTGAGCTCTGTGCTTAGTGTTGCCATCAAAGCTGATTGCGGTGCATTGCTGCCAGCGGGCCCCTCCACACCAGCAGGTGCCAGGCACGGAGAGCACCGCTCCCTCAGACATTGACCCCGTGTTAGGGAAAATGCTGACGCGTTATGTTTACTCCAGGAACGAACAGGGAGGCTAATGCCCTACTCCCCGAGGAGCAGCCCACGTACCATAAAGGTTTTATAGCTGTTCAGATAGACTTCAGGTTCATTCCTTCCAGATTCATTCATGGGGAGGGAGAAGGCGAGGGAGGGGATGGTAACAGTAGGGCAATGTTTAACTCAACAGATTCCAATGTCTCAGCGGTGAAGATGATCAAACCCCCAGCTCCCCACCCTGCTGGCTCTACAAAGAGCAAACGTCAAGGGTGGGCACCCTGCCAGATGTTCCAGCCAGCGGCTGAACTGAAACAGACCTGCCCTGGGAAGGGAGGCAGAGAAATAGGGCCAAGGCAACCTAAGAAGGAAAAAATGGCAAACTACCCGTATAGCTTTGCCACTGACCTATTTACGAGTTTGTTAAGGTGAGAATTAGGCTATATCTGACATGTTATTGCTATTACTATTATTATAGTTTTATTAGCTAAAATTTATTATGTGCTAGACATCAGGTTAAGCATGTACATGCACTTTCTCGTCTGTTCTGCTTACCCTGTGAGCTAGGTTCTATTATTACCTCCATTTTATAGAAGAAGTTGAATAATTTGCTGTTTAGTTTGAAAGTAGATCTGTTAAATGTGATTAAAACTTGAGGTGTGTGGTATCAAGATTCACGAAACAGTGGTACTCACTAAGGTTACTTTAAGTTGTAGGTCCTTTGGATGGAAAGAAGTCACTTTTTCAACTACTGAGCACTTTACAAAAGTTATTAATTCATTTTTCCCTCTAATAGAGTAGATACTAATTTTCATGCTTTAAGGTAAAATCACGAATTGAATTTAGATTTGCCTGAAACCAAAACGTCCCTGTTTTTATCCCCTGGAGGAGGAAAATGGCAACCCAGTCCAGTATTCTTGCCGAGAAAATCCCATGGACAGAGAAGCCTGGCACGCTATAGTCCAAAGGGTCTCAAAGAGTCGGACACGACTGAGAGATTAAGCACATAACACCTTACTGGGAGGCAAGGTGCTATGAAAGGAATGCAAAGGAATATCCTTTTTCACTTAAAATGGTGGAGTGATGCACGCCACGAGGAGGCACATTTGTAGACAGCTCAAACCTCATTTTAAGCTGTTGATGCTACTCTTTCTAATGATTACTTATGAGAAATGCTGCTTGATTTGAAGTTCACTGTTTTTACACAGAAGATGCTGCTGCTGCTGCGTCGCATCAGTTGTGTCCGACTCTGTGCGACCCCATAGATGGCAGCCCACCAGGCTCCTCTGTCCCTGGGATTCTCCAGGCAAGAATACTGGAGTGGGTTGCCATTTCCTTCTCCAATGCATGAAAGTGAAAAGTGAAAGTGAAGTCGCTCAGTTGTGTTAGACTCTTTGTGACCCCATGGACTGTAGCCTACCAGGTTCCTCTGTCCATGTCCATGGGATTTTCCAGGCAAGAGTACTGGAGTGGGGTGCCATTGCCTTCTCCATTGAAGCTGCTAATAAACTATAAAAAAAATCTGTAGATACATAGAAGAGAAGGAATACCAAACCTAGTTTGAAATTGTAAGTTATTAGTTTACAAAACACTTTCTTAAACTTTGCAATGGTTCTGGCAGTCCAGTTTTATGATTTCCCAGTCTCGTTTCTTTTTTTACAATGAGGAAGCCAACACCAATCCATAAATATTTATTACATTGTGATTATAGCAGTGGCTACCATTTGTGCATCCGAGTGTTTACAGGCCTGGTCTTGTTGGCCCTTCACAACCACACAGTGGGGCAGACAGCCTTTCATGAGCATCGAGGAAACTGGGCTTCACAGTGGTTCTGTGGCTTTCCCAAGGGCAGAAAGGTAAAAACTGAAAGCCAGGATTTATCCAGCTTGGCCAGTATTCTTTTTCTTACCTTAGACCGGTTTTTCCCTCAAGGGTCAAAGCAAAAAAAGTTGGATAATCAACCTCTCAATACTTGAAAGTCAGCTGGAGAATGTGAAACACTTAGAGATAATGCTGATTGCTTTACCTGAGTTTACATCTATTGTAACAAAGGCAGAGAGCAAATGACTTATTCATGTTAGATCAAACAAGTTTTTATTAGATTTTAAAATTTTCTGTTTCAATTTTCAGTTCTTTGATCTTAATAACTGGTTTCCCTGAAGACATGTTTCTGTAATAAAAGATGAAGAAAATATGACAAATTAGAAAAAAAAAAGTGAGGAGAGAGAAAACAAGGGGAAATAAAAGGACAGGCAGGCAAAGCCAAAGAAGCAAGTGCATTAAAATGAAGAGACGAGAGCAAGTAACTGCCATTTATACTTTGGTTTCCCAAGGGAAAACCTAGGCACAGAGAGATGAAAGAATTTATCCTATGAATGATTTACCAGTGAGAGTTCTCTTGGGCCTCTTCCTGAATTGCCCTAAACCTAGCTTCAAAGCAAGATTCCAAGTTTCCAGCATTTAAATGAGTACAGGGTAAGGTTTAAAGTTCCAATGAACATTCTGGTCCTTATCCTTCTAGAAAGGCATACATTTTAATGACCTTCTACTTCATTGCTTCTGAAGCCTGGTTCCCCCATGGTCTGTAGGTAGAAATACTCAGCCCGTTCCTTGGGCTTGGCAACATTCCAGATGTTTAAAATAGTTTGTTGCTGTTGTTCAGTCGCTAAGTCATGTCCAATTCTTTGCGATTCCATGGATCTGCATGACAGGTCCTCTGTCCTCCACTATCTCCTGGTGTTTGCTCAAACTCATGTCCACTGAGTTGGTGATACCATCCAACCATCTCATCCTCTGTCGTCCCCTTCTCCTCCTGCCCTCAATCTTTCCCAGCATCAGGGTCTTTTGCAATGAGTTGGCTCTTCACATCAGGTGGCCAAAGTATTGGAGCTTCAGCATCGGTCCTTCCAATGAATATTTAGGGTTGATTTCCTTTAGGATTGACTTGTTCAAACTCCTTGCAGGCCCAGGGGCTCTGAAGAGTCTTCTCCAGCACCACAGTTTGAAAGTGTCAGTTCTTCATCACTTAGTCTTTTTTATGGTCTGACTCTCACATTCATACATGACTACTGGAAAAAACATAGCTTTGATTATATGGACCTTTGTTGGCAAAGTGATGTCTTTGCTTTTTAATATGTTATCTAGGTTTGTCATAGATTTCCTTCCAAAGAGCCAGTGTCTTTTAATTTCATGGCTGTGGTCACTGTCTGCAATGATTTTGGAGCCCAAGAAAATAAAATCTGTCACTTCAGTTTGGATTTTGATTAAAGTAAAAGTGTCAATTGCTCAGTCTCTTTGAGACTCCGTGGACTGTAGCTTGCCAGGCTCCTCTGTCCATGGAATTCTCCAGGTAAGAATACTGGAATGGGTAGCCACTCCCTTCTCCAGGGGATCTTCCCAACCCAGGGACTGAACCTGGGTCTCCTGCATCACAGGCAGATTCTTTACCACCTGAGTCAGCAGGGAAGAAAATAGAATCTGTCACTGCAGTTAGGATTTTGATGCAAGCAAATAAGAGGGCATTCTTATTTCCATTGGTCTACATTGTGTTGTGGGTGGTTCTTATACTGCTTGCTGTCATTTCTATATACTAAAACCAAGCACCTTCCCTAAGTGACCCTTGTTAAACCATGACTTCTCAAAAATAGCACCAAAACAAAACTGTTGCAGTAAGGGAGAACATGACCTTGAGAGAGTCGTAAGTGGCAGCTCAGAGTAGGCTGCCCTCAGAGGGCAAAGTGGGGATATTTATGAGGTTTTGGAGTCTAGTTTAATGCAGGTCTTTCAGTCTCAGGGCTTGATTAGGGTTCAGTAAGGATCATGATATAATAATCTAGAACCAGAAAATGTAATAAAGCAAGGATTTTATAGCTGGAGTTTCAGTGAGTCTTAGAGATAAACTACTGCTCGATGCTACCTATTGAAAAATTGAACCATCTGATATTAATTTAAGTGATTTCACTGACTTATTGGAAAAGACCCTGATGCTGGGAAAGATTGAGGGCATGAGGAGAAAGGGGCAACAGAGAATGAGATGGTTGGATGGCATCACCAAATCAATGTACATGAGTTTGAGCAAACTCTGGGAAATGGTGAAGGACAGGGAAGCCTGGCCTGCTACAGTCCACGGGGTCTCAAAGAGTCGGATGCAACTTATCAACTGAACAACAACAGGCGATGTTCTTAAGACGAACAATACAGTTTATCTGCAACATTTATCCTCCTAGGCAAGACTCTCTCAAAATATTAAAGCCATGTTAATGACTACTGTTACTTAGTCTCTAAGTGTCTGGCTCTTTTGCGACCCCATAGACCGTAGCCCACCAGGCTCCTCTGTCCATGGGATTTTCCAGGCAAGAATACTGGAACAAGTAACCATTTCCTTCTCCAGGGGATCTTCCCAACCTAGAGACTGAACCCACCTGTGTCTCCTGCATTGGCAGGCGAATTCTTTACCACTGAGCTACCTGGGAAGCCCCAATGGATATTGGGGAACAGCAAGATTATGTTGATGTAGATGATAAGTGGTGTGGCTGTAAATTGTGTTGTTTCTCAGTGTCTCACTTTGTGGGCATTGTTCAGTCTAATCTCAAAGGCAGACCATTGGTATCAAGGCATTGGACTGGTCTGGGAATTGTTGTTCTACTCATCATGCCTGTGGGTTTTCTTGTTCTTTTTGATGGATCATGTAATGGACATCACAAGACATATAGAATAATCATTTGATAATAGTTATATAGCAGCATTTAAGACATGACAATCACACCTCTAAACATTGCAATATGGAGCACTTCTCAGCCAGGAACCAAGGGCACCCAAGTTAAACAAAGAGAAGAGAGCCTAGCCCCAATCTGAAGTGCCCAGGAAACTAGATAATTAGCCAGATTAGCTACCTTTATGATTATTTGCTTTCTAATTATTTTGAAATATTACAGATTCTAGAGAAGTCTATAGAAATCTAACATTTTCCCCCTAAAATAGTGCATGTTTACCTTCATGAGGCCAGTGTTATATCTAAAGTGGCTCTATTCTGATCCAGTACCTGCTAGATTTCATGAACCTTCCAGGCAAGGAATTCTGTGGATGTAGTAACATTGTTGAATTCTCTCCTGCATTTTCTGAACTACAAGTACATTTTTAAAACGTTCAAAGGTAAACTCCACCGGACCATGAAGATACGTCGGTAAGAGTCTCACGGTCTCTAATAGAAACACGTCAAGTAATGACCTAAAGAAGGTCATAGGAGAAGACTGAGACCTACGTTACTGACCATAAGATATTTTTCGGTGAAACTTGTGGGAGGAGGGGTTCTAAATCAGAAAGTCAAGTCGTAATTCCGACCTTAGAATCACCACGCCAACAGACCATATTTCTCGTCGTCCCTAAATGGAACCAGAGGTACATTAGAGAAAAATGTACTTGGGGATGGAAATATATCGGTAGAGGAAGTCTTCGTAATCTCGTGTGTCTTCGGGAAACAATTAGCAAGACTTAACCCCAAGACCAACTCCCAATTCTTGAGAATAAATATTTCAAAAGGTCTCAGTACGTGATAGACTTTCGTATCGATGCCAGTCACCTTTCAAAGGAAAACAAAGATCGATCGAAAGTTCGAGATCACTCATGTGGTACGAAAAGGTAGACTCCTCTTAAACGAAGACCATTCCTCACTATCAAAGTGGATTATAAAACGACATAGTCACAATTCTATACTGGGTAATCGTTTGTTAGAACTTAGACACAAAAGATTTCCTCAAGGATTATTTAGACACATACCGTATCTACCAAATACTTGTCTACAATTTGTCAGTACCTAAAGGACAAAATCCATCACCTTCTGTTTATTGTCTTAAAATGTCACGACGTTACTGTGGATCTTTATATACTCCCTCTTTTATCCTAAAGTGTACGTCATCCGGATAAACGATTCTTCACACATAAAGTCATGCATCTTTCGTATACGTCGTACTTCCTGGTAGTGTAAATTTCGTATGGGATTTTGGTTCAACCGTCTACAGAGATGACCAGATCGACGACACTAATAACTCTTCTATCCATCCGAATACGGGGACCCAGTTCTTCCCCTCCAATCATTCGATAACTAGAGGGTATTAAAGGTATCTCAACTCAGTCTTACGGTTCTCGGATGGGTCTATTCATTCTTTCAAATACTGTTAATATAACCGGGTCTTACCCTCCGACAACCTCTTGAGTAAAATTCATCTAGGTCGGGACTTTAGTGGAGAAGGCAATGGCACCCCACTCCAGTACTCTTGCCTGGAAAATCCCATGGACGGAGGAGCCTGGTAGGCTGCAGTCCATGGGGTCACTAAGAGTCAGACACAACTGAAGTGACTTAGCAGCAGCAGTCTTGTTTAGATTCCAAGGGGGGAGGCTTGGTTATCGAGAATGTGGTCAAGTTCTGTAATGGAGGGGCAATTTGAAAAGTTAAGACTCCATTACACTTGAGTCACTGAGATGGAAGAATCTTGCCAAGCATCTCTGGCCTAGTAAAATTTTGAATGACCTGTAATTGGTTAGGAAGAAGGGATTAACTTCCTTGGGATAACTTATATCCTAGATCAGGGCATGACTTTTGCTTCTTCTGTAAAGGACCAGGTAATAAATATCTTAGACTTTGTGAGGTGTATAGTCTCTGTTGCAACTGTTTACATTGTTGAACAGTTAAAGTAACCATGAAAGTGAAAGTGTTAGCTGCTCAGTTGTGCCTGACTCTTTGTGACCCCATGAACTGTAGCTTGCCAGGCTCCTCTGTGCAGGTTGCCATTTCCTTCTCCAGGGGAATCTTCTAAATCCAGGGATCAAACCTGGGTCTCCTGCATTGCAGGCAGAGTCTTCACCATCTGAACCACCAGAGAAGCCCCTAAAGTAACCATAAACAATATACAAATGGGTATGACCATTTCCAAAAAAATTGTTTTTTACCAAGGAAGGCAGCAGGATGGATTTGGTTCGTAGCTCTAGCTGGCCAATCCTTGTCCTACATAATGAAGTAACTGACAACATTTTGCCTTCTCGTGGGAAACATGCCTTTACTAAACTAGAACAGCAAATAGACGGAGACAGTCTTAGCATTTACCTCTTTTCAGAACACAACGAAAAGTTTTATACATACTACAAAAGAGTAAGACAGTGGGGAAAGTTAAGGTCCTTGTGGACCTGGTTGACAGTTTATGAAAAATGGCAGACTTCTCCTCAGGACATGGCTCTGGGACAGCTCAGGTGAGATGAGGAAGCCCTGAGAATGTGATAATGGACTTCTTGTCAATCTGGTAGGTATGTGGGGGACTTTGAGCTAATTCTGAGAAAACATTGAGCAATAAGGAAATATCTCAAGTATCAAAGATTATATCTGTTAAATTTGTATGGAATAAAGGTATAGTCTTTTGGTGTTTTTCTGAAAGTGATGTCCAACCTGCCTTCCATTTTCTTTTATAATAGATGGAGGCCTGTCACCATGTCTCTGCACAGAGCATTGAGAGATACACCTCTTGTTTGAACAATTCTCCCCTCTTGGCCATGGAAGATGGTGCCAGAGAAGCAGTATAGAAAATCCATGCCCTAGGATAGTTCAGTAGATGAAGGAATGGAAAGGGAATTTATCTTCTGGTTTTCTCCCATTTCCTGTCTCTTATGGGTTTAAGCTCTCTCCTTGGAGTTAACTTCTTCACATTTCTGGGTTTTGTTAACTGGTCTTTTCAACAGCTGTTAGGGAAACTAGTGTCATATCCTAAAACATCCTTCCTCCAAGCTTGAAAGTAGAGGAGGAGCCAGAGACTGGATGCAGGATTCAGACAGCAACACCTTACACAGTGTGGTGTGGCCGAGGGTCTGGGGGTGGGGGCCACAGGTGACACTGAAAGAATATGAGGAAACACACAAAACTATCTAAGACAATATATTAGCAGACTTCTGATTATAATTTACTAGCCAGATCTGTGTCATGTGGACACACTAAGTGGGTTGGAATATGAGTAGCTTCCCTGGAGCTGAGCACATAGCTGACTCTTCAAAAACCTGGATTTAAGTAGAAAGGATGTTGTTGTTTAGTCATTAAGTTGTGTCCAACCCTTTGTGACCCCATGGACTGGAGCTTGCCAGACTCCTCTGTCCATGTGATTTCCTGGGCAATAATACTGGAGTTGGTTGCCATTTTCTTCTCCAGGGGATCTTCCCAACCCAGGAATTGAACTTGTGTTTCCTACATGGGTAAGCAGATTCTCCACTGCTGAGCCACCAGGGAAACCCTGGAAAAGATAATAGGGGAATTGACACTGGGTAAGTAATGGTAGGTGTGCCAGGCAGGGATTTTTCAATGGGCAATAGTAACCAATTTTCCTAAATGTAAGAAAAAGAAATTTGTTGGAAGAAAGTCCGTAGTCAGTGTTGGATAAACGTTTGTTGAATGGATGATTGTATTTGGGTGGGGCTGTATATTTCCAGTTGTCCATTTCTTGCTAGTGCCAGCGTATTGTGTGAATCTCCCATAAACCCAACTGAAACAGTCAGCTGCCCATAGCGAAACCCTCAGTGGGCATGACCTGGGTTGAGGAAGCCATGGGCCTTTGAAAGAGATATGTGTCTTCTGGTACTTTCTATATGTCATTTGAAAGCCAATGCCATGTTACCATAGAATCAAAGAAAAAGGCAGTCAATGGGGGAAACTGAGTCCCTTGGAGTTAAGAGGTATGTCTGAGGTCATGTAGCTGCTGAGCAGCAGAATTAGTGGATTTTTCATAAAGAAAATGTCAGTGTACTTCCTTTTGCTAAAGCAAGATAAACATAAAAATGATTTTACAAATACAGTTAGTGAGCCCGACATGTGGGTGTGCATTTGAAAATTCCCCAAAGGCATAATGTCCTTGTCTGCATAGTTTCAGAGAGTGTTTTACATTTCTGTCATTCTGGGTGCCATGACGCCATCAGGATGGCCGTGACAGCTAAGAAAACACAGAAGACACGTAGCTCGGAAAAAGATTCAGTCACAACAAAGGCTGTCTCTCCTTATCAGGGTGAACCCAAGAACCCAGGGAGCACCCCAAAATATACATCGATGATGACTCTGTGAGTCACTGTGTGACTCACAGCTCAATGACCGCTACAAAACAGAAACTTGAATAATTTACTGCCCAGGCCAAAAGGACTTGAAAGAACTTTCCCACCCACCATATGAGTGATATATCAAATTAGGGATAAGGCGCCATCCCTTTCTTCTTCTTGAAGTGGATTGATTCTCTCTCTTTGTGTGTCTCCCCAGAGACACAGAGCCAGATAAGCCTCTGGTTTCGCTAATAATCTCTCCGCGAACTCTTCCATTCCTGTACCTGCCTCCTTGGGCTCGCTTTGCACAGAAAGCTAACCCGTAAGAGTGCCTCAGCACACAAAAATGTACTTCATCACTCTGCAGAGCAAGATGGCTTCTTGGATCAGCGTTTTATGCCTCCCCTCCCTTGACTGTGACACTAAACAGACCCATAATAAACCGTCCTCAACTGCACAAGTAAGAAATGATTCTCAGGGCCAAGGCGGCTTGCTCTCCAAAACCGTTCCCCTTGCTTGTATGAATCAAGGACCCAGCGATCACACTTTGGGGACACAGATAAGATTAGAGGAGAGGCTCATTGCTCTAAAGGAATGAAGCCTTTTAGTCTCTAGCACCTTCTCAACAGGGCTGCAACAGTACTCACGTGATCTTTGTGCCTGGGTCCCTGCAATTCCTGCTTTTCCCAGGAGAGTTCTGAGGTCAGTGCCCTGGGTTCACATGGGCAGGTCCTCACTGAAGCGCCTTTCTCTGGCCGGTGCCTGACCCCAACCAGGCCATCTTCCAGGGCTTGGCTGCCCCATCCAAGCAGTGATGGTGACACAGACCTTCTGGTGTCAGGGGACTGTCTGGCATCTGGATTTTCTCTCATATAGAAGACAGCCCTTTAAAAAATAGTCTCCTACAGTCATAGAGTATCCCCTGGTTTGGGAGCAATGGGTGCTTTTCAAGGAAACACTCCAGGGCGAGAGTGTGCTTGTCTCACCCCATTGCTTCCTTCCACACTAATAGAAAGTTCTTTTTTTTTTTTTGGCCAGCTTTTTATATTGACAAATAAAATTGTGAGATATTTAAGGCATACTTTGTGATGATTTGATATAGGCACGCATTGTGGAAGGATTCTGCCCATCCAGCTAATTAACACATTCGTCACCACATGCATGCATATTTTGGGGAGAACATTTAAGTTCTACTTTCTTAGTAAATTTCAAGTATGTGAGGCAATGTTACGAACAGTAGTCACCATTGTACATCAGATCCTCAGAACCTATTCATCTTATAGCTGAAAATCTGTACTCTTTCCCCGTTTTTCCCTTCCTCACAACCCCTGGCAACAACTTTTCTATTAAAAAGTTGGACTTAAAAAGAAGAATCCATATTTAAGTGATACCATGAAGTGTTTAGTTTTCTCTGTCTGGTTTATATCACTTAGCATTGTGTCCTCAAGTTCCATCCATGTTGTCACTTTTTTTTTTTTTAATGACTGAACAATGTTCCATTGTATATACACATCACATCTTCCTTATCCATTCAGCCATTGATAGACATTTAGGTTATTTCTTAAATATCTCTTAATGGCACCAGGAAGGCATTTTCTATCGGAGCTCTTATGCTGCTTGGGGGTTATTAGAGCTAAAGTATGATTTGGCAACCTGCAGGGTTTACCTGATTCTGTCTGATGGAGGGGCCTCCCTGGCTTGCTTGCATCCCCAAGACTGTTCGAGTGATCCTGCAGATGAGAAGCTGTTGTATCAGTATTTTCCTAAGGAGAGAAATACACTAAAAAATTGAAAGGAAAACTATTACTTTGGTGAGGCAAGCCCTGGAGCAAGTGGCCAGGATTTCTTCCTTCACTGAGATTTCCGTCCCATCCTTCAGTTCAGTTCAGTTCAGTCATTCAGTTATGTCCGACTCTTTGTGACCCCATGAATCGCAGCACGCCAGGCTTCCTTGTCCATCACCAACTCCCTGAGTTCACTCAAACTCATGTCCATTGAGTCAGTGATGCCATCCAGCCATCTCATCCTCTGTCGCCCCCTTCTCCTCCTGCCCCCAATCCCTCACAGCATCAGGGTCTTTTCTAATGAGTCAACTCTTTGCATGAGGTGGCCAAAGTATCACTCCCTAAATCAGCATCACTCCCTAAATCAGCATCAATTCAATTCCTCCTTAAGCTAGGTGCAGAGGTGCGGAGATAAACACTGTGTAAAACAGAACAAGATGAACTAAAGAAGTGAGGCAAGTCATCTGTTGAGAGTAGGTTGAACCAGTGAAACTAAAATGAAGTTCAAGTTCAAAAAGCAGGAGTGCCTAGAGTCAAGAGCTTGGGCAATTGTCAAGGTTGAAGCTGAGGTTTCTGAGGTTTATCTATCTTGGTTTAGTTCAGAACATACATTTTCTGGTTGAAATATTAAATAATATCTTCACATAGTTGGCTTGGTAGAATTTGCTTTCTAAATCAGAACATTTTAATTTATAATTTAAATGCAATCCTCATCAAAGTTCCAGTGCATTTTGGTGGGGGGTGGGGGTGAGGCAGAAATTGACAAGCTGATCTTAAAATGCATATGGAAATGCAATGGAACTTGAAGAACCAAAACTATCTTAAAAATGAATAGCAAAATGGGAGGACTCACTCTTCCTGACTTTAAAACTTTTTACAAGACTACAGAATCAAGACAGTATAGTACTGGCATGAAGATAGAAATACAGAATCCAGGAATAAAGCTTTAAATGTGTGATCAACTGATTTTTGACAAGAGTGCTGACTATTCACTGCGAAAAGAGTAGTCTTTTTAACAAGTGGTGATGCGACAACTGGATATTCACATGTGAAAGAAGAAAGTTGGACTCCTATCTTACACTACACACAACAATTAACTTAATTAGATACCTGAAGGTATTAGGTAAAAATACAACACTTTTGGAGGAAAACACATTAGGAAGTCTTTATAACTTTGAATTATGCAATGAATTCTTAGTTATGACACTAAAAACACAAGTGGGAAAAGAAAAGTAAAGCTTAATTGGACCTTAATGGAATTTAAAAATATTTGTACTGCAGAGGAACGCCATCAAAAAAAAGTGAAAAGGATGCACAGAACTGGAGAAAATATCTGCAAGTCATATATATTCCGTATCCAGAATATATAAAAAAGCTATCACAAATTATCAATAAAGGACAACCTAATTAAAAATGGGCAAATTATTTGATATACATTTCTCCAGAAATACACAAATGGCCAATAAGCACATGAAAAAATACTTAATATAATTGGTCACCAGAGACATGGAAATAAAAGTGTGAGATGCCACTAGGATGTATTTATATTCACTAGGATGGTTATGATTAAAAAAAAAAAAAGAACAATAACAGTGTAGACAAGTAATAGAGGAATTGGAATCCTCATACACTGCTGTAAAATTCTTATAATAGCTGCCATGGTTAACAACTTGGGCATTCCTCAAAATTTAAGCATAGATTAACTATATGACCCAGCAATTCCATTCCTGGTTATCTACCCCCAAAGTAATGAAATCTATATAAAAATGAGCTCAAATGTTCATAACAGCATTATTCATAAAGACCAAAGAGTAGAAACAACTTAAATGTTCATTAACTTACAAATGGATAAGTAAAATGTGATATATCCATACAATGGAAGAGGAATAAAGTGCTGATCCATGTGACAACTTGGATGAACCTTGAAAACATTATTCAAAGTGAAAGGAACAGATACAAAAAAATGTACTGTATGATTCCATATTTATGAAATGTCCAGAACACACAAATCCATAGAGATGGAACGTGTATTAGTATTTGTGTAGGTCAGTTGGGAGAGGGGAAACAGGGAGTGACTGCTAATGGGTATGAGGCTTTTTTTGAGGGGAAGACAAAATGTTCTAAAATTAGATTAAGGTGATTTTTACTCAACTTCACAAATATAGAAAGTCATTGGATGATGTACTTTAGATGGGTAGGTTTTATGGCATGGAAGTTTTATCTCATAAAGCTGTTAAAAATAAATGAATAAGTAAAAAATAAAGTGAAAGTACACAATAATTTTGGCAAATATTTAGAATTTTTCTTTGCTTTATCACAGTATATACATATTTTGTGATTATTAATTTTTAAAAGGGAACATACTATGGATTCTATTCCAACATTTTGAAAATTCTGTTATGTAATGAGCATTTTTCTCAGGTCAATATATATTGATTTCAACATTTATAAAAGCCACAAATTAATCCATTCATTGATATTACATAGGTTATTTTAATGTGTAGTTTTTGATGAGCATTTAGGTGACTTCTAGTTATTTTTAAACAAAGAATACACCAGTGAATATCTTTAAACATTTATCTTTGAGTAATTTTATACTTCCACAGGATATTTCCTTAAACTAGGATTGTCTTCAAAGTTATCTTTATGAGAAACTGGGAAAGACTTAATTAGGTGCTATGTACCATTTTAAATCGGAAGTTCTCCATATTTACATTTTAACTCTGGAACTTTGTCCATTACCTGAAACTTTTCTTTATATACATAAAATTATCTTCTTGGAAAGGGAAGAGATTTTTTCCATATCCATGAATACTCTCACTCTCATAGAATATAAATACAATCATCACACATTATCTGACTAATTTATATTTTGGAAATATCTAGCAAAAGAATTGTTAGCCTTAAGAGTTAAAGCCCAAAGCCATGTTATTAATCTTAAAATAAAGTAAAGTAGCTCAGTCGCGTCCGACTCTTTGCAACTCCATGGACTGTAGCCTACCAGGCATTAATCTTAAACCATACAGTATTTAAGACTTCCCTGGTGGCTCAGAGGTTAAAGCGTCTGCCTCCAATGCGGGAGACCCAGGTTCGATCCCTGGGTCGGGAAGATCCCCTGGAGAAGGAAATGGCAACCCACTCCAGTATTCTTGCCTGGAGAATCCCATGGACAGAGAAGCCTAGTAGGTTACAGCCCACTGGGTCGCAAAGAGTCGGACACGACTGAGCGAATTCACCTCACCTCATACAGTATTTACCTGTATAATTTATATTTTATGGTGCTAAATTGACAATATCCTTTATATATTTTCTTTTAAATTACGTCTCTTCATTTTTAGTTATTTCAGCTCTGAGTATTTCAGTTCTAGTATAAAGAATCAAATCTAGAAACAGAGAAGTTGTAAGACATGTTCTTCTGCCAAGTTTCTAATTGTGATCCAGAAAACTTCAACTTAATATATGAGTAATTAATGTTTGTTCTATTGTATATAATTTTGTCATAAAATTCCTGCAACAGGGAAATGACCAGGAGAGAGATGAGCTGTCCTCTGGTCAGATGTCCTGTTCATCTGCTCTCTAATCAGGCTGCAGCCAGTTTCAGATTTTATCCTGGAAACGCCTGATGTTGTGACCCGGCAGCAGCAAGGGATTTTTTTTTTTTTTTTACTGTTTCCATAGTTTTAACTTTTCAGAATGTCATATAGTTGGATTTATAAAATATATAACCTTTTTCAAACTGCCTTCTTCCACTTACAAATATATAAAGTTCATCAATACCTTTTGCAACTTGGTATCTCATTCCTTTTTATCAATGAATAATATTACATTGTGTGGATGTATTAGTTTATTAACTCGTTCACCCATTGAAGGATATCTTGGTGACTTCTGGTTTGGGCAACTATGAATAAAGTTACTATAAGCTTTCAGATGCAGGTTTTTGTGTGGACAAAAGTTTTTAAATAAGTTCAGTAAAAACCAAGGAGCAAGATCTCTGAATGATAATACTTACCTTCGTAATAAATAACCAAATTGTCTTCCTAACTGGTTATGCCATTTTACATTTCTACTAGCAATGAATGAGTGTTCCTGTTGCTCTACATTTTCTCTAGAATTGGCATTTTCAACTATCTGGATTTTAACCATTTTAATAGGTATATGTGTGGTAAATATTTATTGCTTTAATTTGCAACTCTCCAAAGACAAATAATGTTGAACATCTGTTGATATACTTACTTACTATCTGTATATCTTTTTTAATGAGTCATCTGTTCAGAAAATTGCCTATTTAAAAAATAGGCTTAAATTTTTAAAATAGTTTTAGATTTATAGAAAAATGTAGATACAAAGTAGAGAGGGTTCCTGTAAATGCCCTCTCCTCTCCCACCAATTCTGTCTCTCTCTATTTTAGTATGTTGTATTAGTGAGGTACATTTGATACATTATGAACCAGTGTCGACACATTATTATTAATTATAATGTTTGAATTCTATAAAATACAAGAGAAATTATCCCACAATTAACAATTTGTTGTTGTCAATGAGCTGAAGCATGCTATTATTATTAAAATGCAAGTTCTGGGCTGCAAACTTCACAGGGTGCATTTAGACCCTATTTTGTGAAAAGACAAAAGGGAACAAATTACACTAGATGAGTTTCTCTTTGGAGAGCCTCGTTTATTCACAGAAAACAAAGAGTATTACTGTTATCTGAGAACCAGGGAAATAATATCAATCTTTTGGGTTCTCCTAATTTTATCAGGCATGAATGGACAATAGCTTTGTGTCTTGACTCAGAGGAATGGCATGGATCATTAGGACAACAATGATGCATGTCATCACATGAGGACCTGCATTAATGGTTATCACCTAATTAGTTACATCATTTCTTTGTAGCACTGACATAATGGCCCTGGCTTATATTGATGGGACATTAAATTGCGTGTTCTAATCCTTCCACTATTGGTTGGACCTATTCTTTTTTTTTTTTTTACATGAAATCCCATTTTAAAAAATATTTATTTATTTGGCTGGGCCCAGTCTTAGTTGTGGCACATGGAGATCTTCACTGCAGGATGTGGAATCTAGTTCCATGACCAAGGCTGGACCCTAACCCCTCTGTACTGGGAACACAGAGTCCTAGTCTTTGGACCACCAGGGAAGGTCCTGGACCTATTCTTGATTTAAACACAGACATTGATATTTGGAAGATCCCTTCTCCAAGGGATCTTCCTGACCCAGGGTTTGAACCCAGGTCTCCTGCACTACAGGCAAACTCTTTACCTTCTGAGCCACCAGGAAAGCCCCAAATATTGGGTTAGTTTCTGTGCTCTTCTCTGCTTAGTTACTCACTCGTGTTCAACAATTTGCAACCCCATGGATTGCACACCGTCAGGCCCCTCTGTCCGTAGGGATTCTCTAGGCAAGAATACTGGAATGTGTTGCAATGCCCTCCTCCAGGGGATCTTCCCAACCTGGGGATCGAACCCAGGCCTCCTGCATTGCAAGCAGATTCTTTATCATCTGAGCCACCAGGGAAGCCCAAGAATACTGGCATGGTAGCCTATCCCTTCTCCAGGGGATCTTCCCTACCCAGGAATCAAACCGGGGTCTCCTGTGTTGCAGGCAGATTCTTTATCAGCTGAGCTACCAGAGAAGCCCATTTAGAAGACAAATCTATCCTATTAGCTATATACTGATCAGAATTGTGAATCTTAGAACTGGTCTTTAGGAAGCACTTGAGCCTCCTAGGAAATAAAGTTTTCTGCTTGGATAGAGTGACTTTGGATTTGATATTAATTTTTATTATTGATTTCCATCAATAGAAACAGGGACTTCTGAGGAAGAAAAGAACTGTCTTGCTCAGAATGTAGGGTAGGTAGGCAAGCACGTCTGAGCATCTTAGTGGATATTTGTTGGGTTCTACTCATTAACTCTTGAGAAAAACCACCCAAGAAAATTCAAGGCACAGAAAATATATAGCACTGTGCTTTGGATTAATGACCTACTTTCATCTTCTGTTCTGGCTCCCATGTGCCATTTTTAATCTCCCATTCTCCAAGAAACCACAGAGGGAAAAGAGTCACACAGGTATAAATTCTAGGGGTCTCCTTTATGTTCTGAAGAATAAATTAATCCACTAGGTTGCCAAGTGTTTTCCACTGGTTATAAAAGGGTTTACTCTGGCTTCTGACTGCCTTGGTCCTTTATAAGATCAGTTTTCTTAACAGTATCTCTTTCCTTAGCATGGGGCTATCCCTAAACAATACAGTTTTCCTTTGCCCAGGAAACCACAGCTATTTTGACATTCTCCAGAACTCTCGTCTCCCTGTCTCCTTCACTTGTTGCTTGGGAAAGGAAAAGCAATTTCCTTCCTTGGGGAACCCTAATCTTTATCTGTATTTCTATTTTGAATCAGAACTGAGTAAGTTCTGTTATGTTGTCACTCACTGTAACAAAGAGAGAAGAAGGAGCCCTCTCTATGTACCTTTGGGGAGAGGGAAGTGTGGTCAGAGGAAATCAATTGTTTGACGTAGACTGGAAGCACAGAAACCATCTCACTGTATCATCTGTTGTCAATACCTTTCCTCATTCCTTTTGTTGATTAGACGTTTTCTTTATGTACTACAGCCCGGGATTTCTGCAGTTGGAGATTCTCTTTATGATAGTCTTGGTGTTCCTTTGGTCTTTTGGTAAAGGCATTTGACCTAATCATGATAAGCTGATGAGTTGGCTTCGTCTATAGAGTGGAACAGGGACTGTTGGCTGAGAAAAGTATGAATGCTGAAGCTGAGGGCAGAGTTGGCTCATGGAACATTTTATCTGTTCTCTGAGTTTCTTGTCCCAGTACATCAACAAATTTGTTTTTGTTTAAAGACTTTCCCACACAAGTGTCTGCCAAGTTCAGAAGACTGCTTTTTGAGATTGATCTTGGTTTTCTTGGAACAAGAGCTGAGATCATATAATAAGCTCAATTGGTCTTAGTGAGTAAAAGTTGGGAGATTTTATTTCCATCTACATCAGCCAGATCTGGGCATAGAATAAAAAAGGTCTGGACACTAGGTGGGTATGGGTGGGAAATGCAAGGGAAGAACTAGTGAAAGGAGGCTTTCACGTCTGTCTGCTTTTCTCACTTGTTATTAAAACTGTTTAGGTCACTCGGAAATAAGGTACTGAGCTTGCAATGTTCTATACTGAGACTGATGTTGGTCATACTCTTATATGTCTTAAATTAGGCTCTGTTGTGCATGCTCAGTATTGTCCAACTCTTTGCGACCCCATGGCTTGTAGCCCACCAGGCTCCGTTGTCCATGGACTTTTCCAGGCAAGAATACTGGAGTGGATTGCCATTTCCTGCTCCAGGGAATCTCCCCAACCCAAGGATCAAACTAGTTTATCAGAAAAGAGTCTTTACATTTCTGATCTCTGGATTGGTAGAGATATTGTCAATATACAAAGAAGTTCCAAAGTGCCCTCTTAGAGTTAACTAGAAGACTCCTTTCCTTTGAGGCATAAAAACCACTCCACTGTGATAATCCCACTTGCTGGGAGCTCCTTAAAAAAAAAAAAAAAAAAGGCTACAAAAAATATAATTTAACGGACATAAATTAGACTGTTCTTAGCGAAAGCAGGAGATAAGTATCACGGTAAGATCACATTGTGTACTGGGTTGTTATTTGAAAAGGGACATGGCTGGGAAATGGCTCTGCCTTGATGAAGGAAGGCATTGATGGGTCATTATGGGATGCCATGTGTTCCTTGAGATTGGTTTGCGGCTTTAGGCTACATGGAAGTTGAATGAGAGGAACGAGAGGAACTTGGAAGTTTATCAGAGACAGAAGTGCAGGGGATCACAGTGGCCATGGTGAATGTGAACCCTAGCATAGGCTTTCAGGGAGGAAATGGATGTCTGCCATGCCCACAATCAAAGAGCAGCATTGCCTGGAGAACTTACTAATGTCTGCAAATCCCAGCCAAATGTCTAATAGCACTTGGAGGTTGGAGGGTGTATGTATAAACACACACACTCCTTTCCTGACTACTCTTATGACAAAGAATAAGTAAGATGGAAACTGAGAGTCTAGATGTTGAAGCTTGCTTGTTAGTTGCTCATTTGTGTCCGACTCTTTGCAATACTTTGGACTGTAGCCATCCAGGCTCCTCTGTCCATGGGGTTTTTCAGGCAAGAATACTGGAGTAGGTAGCCATTTCCTTCTCTGGGGAATCTTCCTGACCCAGGGATCAAACCTGCATTTCCTGCATTGCAGGCGGATTCTTTACCACTGAGCCTTAAAAGGGAGGCTTAATGCTAATACTTAATACTTGGAAAGACTGATCTAGCCAGCCCCAGGCCACTGCTGCTCCTCTGTAGGCTGTCCTCTAAATCATCTGGCATAGAGAAGCATTGCTGGCTCCCAGAGGAAGAGAATGAAAAAAAAAAAAAAGACGCTGATTTGCACATGTCTAATTCCTCTCCCAGACTCATCAAATTGTGTAACTCACTCTATATCCACCATGAAAAGTAAGGGGTATGCCAAGAAACCAGAAGTACTTGGAAAAAAATCCTTCCTCAAAGCAATGAGAGAAGTGAGGAGGATGTATTTCTTTCTTTTAACAAGTTATCTTGGCATAGACACGGGCATTTGGGGACTTCTCTGCTGGTCTAATGGTTAGAGCTTCGCGATCCAAAGCAGAGGATGTGGGCTTGATCCCTGGTTGAAGAGCTAAGATCCTACATGCCTCATGGCCAAAAAACCAAAACATAAAAAGAGAAGCAATATTGCTGTATACCAGCGTTTTCATGATTGACAACATCAGCAGTAAGAAAATTATGTCTGCTTTTGGGGACGATAGCCCGAGAACAGAGAAAATAAATGTTTAAAAATTAATCATTTCCTCAGCATTGTTAGTGCTTTCCAGTGTTTTCAGAATGCCAGAAGGTGTTCTGATTACATTAATCCATGAAAGCAATGCAAGAAAAAAAAGTTATGAGAATAAGATAAATTCATATACTATCAAAGAATAGGAGCTGGTCAGTCAGGAGACATTTTTTGAACACTCACAGCTCATAAAGAGATTGTGACCTAATGGAGAAGACAGAAACCAACCACTGCAAAAGAAATAGACATTTGCAAGTATAAAATTTTATTGTTAAGTCAATGAGGGTTAAGTCAGTGTTTTTGCTAGCGGGCAGGGTTAACCAGGCAGAGTTTCCAAAGAAAGTGAATCTTGATCTGTGATGACGAAGAAATGGGGAATGTGGAAACAGTGGCCTTGAGTTTCCAGGCATATGGTGAAAATCCATAGAAGCATGCTAGA
The DNA here is from genome assembly GCA_006410635.1 of Cephalophus harveyi. Lineage (NCBI taxonomy): Eukaryota > Metazoa > Chordata > Mammalia > Artiodactyla > Bovidae > Cephalophus > Cephalophus harveyi. The sequence continues at coordinate 154,560 of SJYT01000210.1, forward strand.
GAGTTGCTGATGTCATCCAAGGTTGAAAGTGAAGTATTATGATGCTGCTGCCGCTGCTGCTGTTGATGGAAAGAAGATAAACATTGTGACAGATGCCCACAATATTTTTGGCAAGAAATAAAATTCCGTTTAGTATGAGGCATTTCAAGGGAATGACCTTTAGCATGCACATATGGCATATTTTTGGCTCATTGCTGAACTATGGGGTTTGGGATCTGTACAAATATGGAAGGCATCAGGTGAAATGCAAACATTGTTTCTTGGTCAATGGAACTGACAAAGTGAAAACTGCAACAATTCCCCACCTAATGTGTTGAAACAACAGAAATAACACCCAAAATACCAGCAAGGGCTTTCCCCCCAAAAAGAAAAAGTGAGAAAAGCACTAAAACGTATGCTAAAGGTTACCTATATTGTTACTTCTAATTCTCTTTTCAGTCTGAAATCAAATGTATAGTTTCTTCAATGTGATAAGAGAAATGCTTCTGTTTGTTCACTAAAGTCAAAAAGACAGTGAGGGTCAATGAGATATCCCCAGGCAAGTTCTCACGTAGATCTAATTTCTATCATCACAATAAAGACCTAGTACACATTCATGATTTCTTACTTTTAACTTATTTTCCTTTCAATTTACCCAGCTCAAGGCTACTGATAAATAGTCTTACAATACTTATTCTTTGCCAATCTGAATTGTTAAAACAATTTTCTATTCTCTATAATAGGTGAATTCATTAGCCTAATAGTCAAAATTATATATAAGGTGGGCCTATTTTTCTCTTTTTCTTTCCTTATTCTTTTTTGTTTTGTTTTGTTTTCTGGAAGCTTGAGGTCTTTTAATTGACAATTCTCCATATACACAGATACCCTTTTAGCTCTTCTCCAGTCTAAGTAAAGTATGAGCACTTAACTCTCATTTCTCAACAGAACAAGATGAGCTTCTTTTTTTTTTTTTTTTACTTTAATTCCCTTGCTTCATCATACAAATTCTCCTGTATGATTACCCATACTGATTTACTCATTGTTTCTCTAAATAGCTCATTGAACTTTCTCTTGACTAGATCTTTGCTCACTCTAGTCTCTCTTATCCCACCCCTCCCTCTGTCTACCTCCTTCCCTACGTACAGATTCAGCTAAAATCTACCTTCTGCAGGAAACTCTCTCTCAATACTGCAGCCAGGTTTTCTTTTTACTGTATGTACTACTTATGCATCTTAGATCAGCTATCAACTTATGCCTATAGTGAGAAAAGCAGAGCCTTATGACTAGACATGGTCTGTGGATGGGACCATTCCCAGAGAAGGGGGAAGTCATCACTGGTTACAGGGTCACTTCTGGGAAAAATAGCCTCATGCATGCAGTCTTTTGACTCCTACTTGGCCACGTAACAATGAGCCTTAGGCCTGGAACTCTTCTTTACCAAGACATAAGGAATCCTCACTGCCTGTGCTGGGCTTGTCACCTTGTGTCGGAATATCTTTCCCTGTTTTGGACCTTTATTCTGTTTAGTTCAGTTCAGTTGCTCATTTGTGCCTGAGTCTTTGAGACACCATGGACTGAAGCATACCAGGCTTCCCTGTCCATTACCACCTCTTGAATCTTGCTCAAACTCATGTCCATTGAGTTGGTGATGCCATGTTTAAGCATGTATCAGATGGCACCTCTACTATGCTTGTCTCTGTGGGGAGGGGGCCGACTCCTTCATTCTAGGCACAGGAGGAGTGCCTGTAGGTCAATCATTCTATGGTGGTTGCCTACAGGGGTCCTCTGGCCATGGGGGACAAGTGCCCATTACCAAAGCTGACCTACCTTGTTCTGCTCTTCTGTGTGAGTAAGGAGGTATTCCATAGTGACTCTGATACCAAGATGCAGTTGGCAGAAGTGTTTGGACTCCTACTCCTGGTGATAGGCAACAAGTGTCATTTGCTTGACAGTTATCAAAAAAAAAAAAAAAATGATGTCTAATGTGAATGATACAAAAAATAAAGCCAAAAAACAAAATGTATGGGTTGCCCCGGTATAAAGCCTACAGTCTGTGGGAAGTGTGTTTTTCTTGACCTGAGTTCCAGGGCTTTGATTTTAACGATTACATTTCCTGGTAGATGAAGATTCGAGGATGAACCAGATCAAGGGTTACAGACAGACTACATCTGTACTACTTTGCTGAGTCATATTCTAAAGTAGGATATCTAATAAGCAAAGGAAAGGAATAGATACCAAGGCGTCAACAATCATTCTAGAAAATAGGTTTTGAAAACAAACGTGCCTACTGCAGGAAGTCTCTCTTTCCAATTATTCATACTATACAGCATCTCTGAAAACTAAGGCAAGTAGGATAGCAGTCTACAGTCATTCTCAGACACTTTGCTAAATGATTTTGCAATAACGTTTAAGGAATTTTGAAAATTAGTCTTTAGTTTGAAGGCTCCTTTTGTGTGGTTAAAATACCATTTTGGGGGAAAACTAAGTTCCAGTGGGAAAAGAATGTAGTTTGGGTTATGGGTCAAGTTGGGAGTATTGGATAAAGGAAGAAGGAATGATGTCACAGTGAAGCAAACTTAATTCAGGAAAAAAAAATGCCTCAGTTCCCAGAATATTTGCTAGGGAAAGGTGGAAAGAAGAGAGGGGATCTACCCACACAAATTTTGCTGGCTTACACTTGATATGCCTAAAGGATGAGTTATAACAATAACAGTATCACATGTGCAGTTGGAATCAACTTTTGACGATAAAAATATAAGAATATAAAGATTTCCTCCGTTTGTATTAGTTTTTATGGTTTAACTCTTCTTACATTTAAATCTTTGATCCATCTGGAATTAATTTTATTGTAGTATATAAGGTTGGTATCCAATTTAACTAATTTCCAATTGTAATTCAGTTATCTCAGTAATAACTATTGAATAAGCAATCATTTCCCCACTGATTCAAACTGACATTTCTAATAACAAAATAACCCTTATGTCTATTGTAGTCTACTATCAGCCTTTCCAGAATATTACTGTGATATTTTCTATCACACTTTATTTCTCTGTTTATACATGAATTAGAATTAAACTTGTGGTGAGTCACTTCAGTCGTGTCTGACTCTTTGTGACCCCGTGGACTGTAACCCACCAGGCTCCTCTATCCGTGGGAATTTTCAGGCATGGATACCAGAGTGGGTTGCTGTGCCTCCTCCAGGGGATCTTCCTCCCAGAGACTAAACCTGTGTCTCCTGCATTGCAGGCACAATCTTTTACTTCTGATCCACCAGGGAAGCCCTAGAATTATGCTATGGAATTGGAGGCAATGGCACCCCACTCCAGTACTCTTGCCTGGAAAATCCCATGGACGGAGGTGCCTCGTAGGCTGCAGTCCGTGGGGTCTCGAAGAGTCAGACACGACTGAGCGGCTTCACTTTCACTTTCCACTTTCATGCATTGGAGAAGGAAATGGCAACCCACTCCAGTGTTCTTGCCTGGAGAATCCCAGGGACAGGGGAGCCTCATGGGCTTCCGTCTATGGGGTCACAGAGTCGGACACAACTGAAGCGACTTAGCAGCAGCAGCAGCAACAGAAGTGAGATGATACGTATTTGTTTTTCTCAGTCTGACTTACTTCACTTAGCAAAATGCCCTTAAGGTCCATCTTTTGTCATAAATGGCAAGATTGCCTTCATTTTTATGGCTGAATAATATTCCACTGTGTTTGTGTGTATGTTTCACTGGTCTATTTGTCTGTTTCTACACCAATGCCATACTGTTTTGATGATTATGGTTAGAAACCAGGGAGCGTGATGCTTCCACCTTTGTTCTTTCTTAAGATTGCTTGGAATATTTAGGGTCTTCAGTGGTTCTACACAAATTTTAGGATTATTTTTTCTATTTCAATGAAAAATGCCATTGAAATTTTCATAGGAATTGCATTGAATCTTTACACAGCTTTGAGGAGTTTGGGCATTTTATTAATATTAATCCTTCCAATCCATGAGCATGGAATATCTTTCCATTTGTTAGTGTATTCAATATTTTTCATTAATGTCTAATTTCCAGTGTACAAGTCTTTCAGATCCTTGGTTAAATTTATTTACAGGTAGTTTATTCTTTTTGAGGGGATTGTAAATGAGGTTTTTAAAAAAATTTCTCTTTCTAATAGTTTGTTATTAGTATATAAAACCATGACAGATTTTTGCATATTAATTTTGTAAATTGCAGCTTCACTTAATTTCTGTATTTTTTCTAACAGCAACTAATAACTGCTCATAACTTACTTTTCCTCAGAATTAGTAATGGTGTGGAGAAGCAGATCAAGAACATCTGTCATATGCTATGACTTACATAAATTATCAGTAAGTTTTTATTGTAATATAGGCATTATCATTTGGATACATTTGTTACAGCAATTTAGCCTACCTGAATAACAAACTTTATATTACTATGTTGTTGGGCAGTTTGTTTTCATCAACAATAGGTGTTTAATTATATCAAATTTTTTTTCAGCATATATAAAATGATCAAATTATTTTTCTATTGTATTCATATGGTGGATTTTATTGATATACTCTCATATGAAATATTGAATTTCTAGAATACTCCTCAGTTGGCCATGGTATATTATTCTTTTAATATGCTATGGATTCTGTCTAAAATATTTTGGATATTTGCAAACGCCAAATTTTCTTCTATTGTTCTTTTCAGTTTTGGTGTCAATCTAGTAAATTGAATTTAATGGATTGCCTTCTATGGTAGACAAATTCTAAGATGACCACACTTCCTGGTATTCTTGCTCCTGTGCAATCTCCACTTCTTGAATGTGGATTGAGTTTATAGACTTATTTCTATTGAATCAGACATGGCAGTAGCCATGGAAAGTTATTTCCAAGATTAGGTTCTTAAAATAATGTACCTTCCATGTGGTACACTCTCTCAGGTTCTCATATTGGGAGAATTCAGCTGCTATGTCATGAGGCAATCCCATGGAGAAGCCATCATGAGTGAACTTGGAAGTAGATCTTCTGGGGTCCACCAGAAGTCACGTTAATGCGCTTGGCAATAGACCCCCTCCAGCTGAACCTCAAGGTGACTACAGCCCTTGCCAACATCTTGAGAATAGCCTGGTGAGATATCCTGACCCAGAACCATCCAGGTAAGATATGCCTAGGTTTCTGACCATCAGAAACTTTGAGATAATAAAGTTTGTTATTCACAATTACTAAGTTTTGAGGCAGTGTCTTAAGCAACAATGGATAACTCATGCACCTTCTTTTTATATATTTTGAATAAGTTTAAGTAATACAAGAATTACCTGTTTTTTAAAGCTCTGGTTCAAATTTCCTATGAAAACTTCTTACTGTGGTGCTTTCTTGTGATTTTAGTTTTAGAGTAGTAAGGTTTACCAATTTTTCTTGGTTTATTATTTGTAATTGTATGTTCTGACAGAGTCAGAATTAAGAGGTATCTTTTGAGTTATCTCTGTATAAAACAAATTCTTTAATGCAATTTATCTTCCTCCTTACCACTCCATGGTTCTTGGTCTTTGTTATCATTACCATAGGTTTTAGATAAAACATATTACGTTTATAAGGCTTCCCTTGTAGCTCAGTCGGTCAAGAATCCACCTGCAGTGCAGGAGACCTGGGTTCGATCCCTGGGGCGAGAAAATCCCCTGAAGAAGGAAATGGCAACCCACTCTAGTATCCTTGCTTGGAAAATCTCATGAACAGAAGAGCCTGGTGGGCTGCAGTCCATGGGGTCGCAAAGAGTTGGGCACGACTGGGCGACTAACATTTACTTATTACATTTATACGTTATATGTTTATTTAAAATTAAATCTACATTGTTTTGTTTTAAAAACATTTATTTACTTATCTGGCTGCATTGGGTCTTAGTTGCAGCATGCAGATCTTTAGTCTCAACATGCAAACTCTTAGTTGTGGCATATGGGATATATTCCTTGACCTGGGATCGAACCAGGGCCCCTGCATTGGGAGCACAGAGTTTTGCCACTGGACCACCAGGGAAGTCTCTACATTCAGTTTTTAATAACTATTTTCCAAGTGCTTTTACTATTTAATAATCATAGTAATGGTGGCTTGAACATGTACAAAAGTAGGCAGAACAATATAATGAACACATACCCATATCTTGCCCCAACAACCATGACTCCACGGTGAATTCTAGACTTTTCACTCTCCTATCCACTCCCTATATTATTGTGAAACAAATCCAAGATATCATATTTCATTCATAAATATTTCATTATGTATCCTTAAATGTCAGAACTTTAAAAATAACCACAGAGACATTATCAAAACTGAAAAATTAATATCTTAATTTTCTCTATCACTCAGTATTTACATTTTTGGTTATTTCATAAAAGTCATGTATTCTTTGCCATTTCTATAGTTTTTCAATTTGAGAATGTTATATAAATGAAATCATACAGTGTACAATTTGGGGGGATTGGCTTTTTTAACTTAGCACAATTTCCTTGCAATTCATCTAGTCTGTCATGCGTGACAATAGTTTATTTCTTTTATTAACTAAATAGTATTCCATACTATGGATATCCCACAGTTTCTTGGACCATTCACCCATTGAAGATCATCTGGGTTGTTTTTAGTTTTTGGCTATTTAAATAAAGCTATGATGAACGTTTGTGTACAGGTTTGTATGAACACAAGTTTTCACTTTTCAGGGATAAATGCCCAAGTGTGTAGTCCTGCCCAAGTGCTGGACTGCATGTTTAATTATAGTCGCTCTTTACCTTTTAATTGGTATAATTAGATCATTTACATTTAAGGTAATTATTGGTATGTTAAGACTGAAGTCTTCCATTTGTTACCTGTTTTCTGTTTGTTTCCTTGTTTCTTAATCCTCTCTTCTCTCTGTTTGCCTTTCTATGTATTACTTGCACATATTTTCAGAATAACATTTTAAATTATTTTTAATGTTTTTTAGTACATCTGTTAGTTTAATTTTCTTAGTGGTTGCTCTGCGTATTACAATATGCATATGTGACATCACATTCTAGTATCAACATTTTACAACTTTAAAGGAAGTGTGGAAATCTTATTTTCATTTAGGTTTCTTTACTTTGCCCATGTTTAAATATCTTAAATGTCACATAGTGTTATAATTTTTCTTTCCAGTTATCAAAAATGATTTCTAAAGCTCATGAGGAGAAAGATAGACTATTGTAGGTATACATAGTCTTGGTTTTTTTTAATTGAAGTATAGTTTATTTACAATATTATATTAGTTTCAGATGATTCAGTATTTTTATAGATTGTACTCCATTAAAAATTATTATAAAATAATGGCTATAATTCCCTGTGCCATACAACACATCCTTTTTGCTTATCTATTTTATACTAGTAATTGGTATCTCTTAATCCCATACCCCTATCTTGCCCCTCTCCTCTTCCTTCTTTCCACTAATAACCACTAGTTCATTTTCTATATCTGTGAGTCTGTTTCTGTTTTGCTATATAGTTTTTTATGAATCCACAAGTAAATGATATACAGTATTTGTATTTCTCTGTTAGACTTATTTCACTTGGCATAATACTTTCTAGGTCCATTCACATTGAAGAAAATGGCAGGATTTCATTCTTACAATAGTCAAGATGTGGAAAGAACTTACTGTCTTCAACAGATGAAAGATAAGAAAGATATGATATATATCATATATATAGATAGATCTATCTATCTATATATGTATAGCTGTTTCCTCATTACTCGTGAGTAATGGAGTACACAAAAACTCATAGGTTCTACACAGCAAAAAGAGAAATTTTTCCTGTCTTTGTCCCTGGTTGGAAGCACAAAAGTGCCAATGCTAACCTTCTACCTACTTATTGCACATTTTTTCCATGGAAATTGTGGTCTCTGAATGCATGTAAGGAGATAGGCAACAGAAAAAGATGTAGAATATTTATCTAGCTGCCTCAGAAATCTTGGTCTATTTAACAAAGAAATTGTTATAGAATTTTTCAAATTCATGTTGAATTTGGGCCCTGAATCATAGGGCAGGAAGTGGAAGGAGTTTGGCATGTATTTTTACTCTTTTTTATTTTTAGTTGGACTTCTGTTTCAGTAGATGTCTAGGTATGCCTCCATTGTCATCAGGGGAATTACATAATTTTTCAAAGTCTCATGTTTAAAAATATTTTTCTATCAAACTACAGTTTTAAGGACTAATTAATTTCCTCCAATAATTGATTCATAAAAATCATGTCCTGTGCTAACCAGAGGTTTCGATAGGTATGAAACAATCAGGATTATATAAGGACTTAGTAAAACTCAAAGTCAAAGAAAGCAGATTGTTTGCTAATTGTAACCTTGTAGGAAATGTAACATTGCCATTAGGACTTTAGAAACATGGACAATCTATCACAACAGCCCATTTTTAACTCAAAAAGGCCTAGCAGTCTGGGGACCTTAGGGCCAGGGATTGCTGAACCTTCAGGGATCTGAGGTGGCAGAAACTGGGCAGAGGTTGGGTTGATCAGCATGGCGAGACAGCAAACTCCTGGTGTGCTGGCATGTACTTAAGAGACTAGGGTCACCACTTTAAGCTTTAAATTAGATTAAACACAGGATGTACTGGTCTGACAGATCAATGCAGATGATTAGCTAGCTGTGAAGAGTAATGAGTTTACAAGGCGGTGGCTAGTAGTAAAGAATCCGCCTGCCAGTGCAGGAGACACTAGAGATATGGGTTCAATCCCTGGGTCGGGAAGATCCCCTGGAGGAGGAAATGGCGATCCACTCCAGTATTCTTGCTTGGGCTATCCCATGGACAGAGAAGCCTGATGGGCTATAGTCCATGAGATCACAAAGAGTCGGACATGACTGAGCAACTGAGCATGCACTAAGAGTAACATCATGACTTTTTTCAGTTCAACATTTATCTTTTTAAAAATACATGTATATTCTTTAACATATATGTATATATGAATTTGTGTACATATGCATGTACACACACACAGAGTCTCTGAATTAGTTTCAGTGAAATCTGCATCAGTGCAGAGGTACTCTCGGAGTGCCTTCAATAAAAAAGTCACTGTGTATTATGCGATAACATTGAACAGACTCCAGACAGCCTCTTATCTTAGATATACAACGACGTAGCATAACTCAAGCCTAAAGGAGAAGTTAAAGCATTAGGTAACGGTAGCAACAGTAGCATGTTAGTGAAGTAATAACTCTTTTGGAGGATAACCCAGGATGGGTTTTATTGAATTCAGTTTATTTAGCTGGGATAAACCCAGATAGGCATCTCATTTACAAGAAGGTACTAGCAAGAGGGCAGGTTATTACAAGCACATTTAGAAGATAAGCAATAGGAAAATCGAATAAAATCAGAGATCAGGAAGGGAGCAGAAGTGGTTCCTGGTTCAGCCTCTTGCCTTGGACAGGTCTATATTTACTTCAGCTGAGAACAATAGTAATTGCCTTCTCAGACATCCATGGGGATGAATGGTGTGTGAGCTCTCTTAGGAACATGTGAGTTATCCTTGTCGACAAGCTTACTTTGTGGCTAATTGAAGTTTCTTTTTCTCGCAACTTAAGTGCATTTTCTTTGTTTCTCTGTTCTCTGAAGAGTTAGAGTAATTATTCAGTGTTTCTTCATAATAATTTTTTTAAATGTGACAATAGTCGCTATCCCTTAGCTTTTCCAGCTTCCCATACAAATTAACTGTAAAATTGAATTGATGCTGTTTTTCTACTCATTTAATTAGTGTTTTTTTTTTGTTTGTTTTCAAGGGTTGTTGTCTTCCTTCCTTTTTCCTTTCCTTCCTTTCTTTCTTCCTCCCTTTTTGCGGGAGGAAGAAAAAAAAATGTCAACGCCTTCCTTCCTTCCTTTCCTTTTCAAATTTAAATACAACAGATATTTACTTGGTTATTTCGATAAATGAGCCTTTGTTCTAAACACTGATGCCAACGTGGGTAGCTGCATGGACTCTACTCCTTGGAGTAACTCCTGAATCTTAAGGTCTTAACACAGCTTTGTCCAAGAGATCAGACAAAAAATGTGACTAGCGGAAACACTTGGTTGACCATTCTAGTTGGTGGTTTTGATTCCAGAAGTATACTTTATGACACAGAAGAGCATGTTCCAGCTGAGCTGTCATTGCAGTGACGTGTGTCATTGCAGGCACAGAGGACTGAGTTTTATATATTGATAAATATTGATCAATTAAAGGTGTGTCCCTCCACTCACCATTGCCTTCTGCTCTTGTGTGTGGTTTCCCACGTGAATGTATGTGTGGATGTGTGTATGTGTGTGTGTGTGTGTTAAGAGTGGTAGTGATACAGAGGAAAAATACATACATAAATGAAATATTGTGATGTATTAACTGAAAAATTTTGTTTCTGATATTTTATTTTTACCTAGACTTCTCTTCCATCCCTCAGGAACTTGAGTTCTCCCTAAAGCTGCTTTCTCTTGAATAAACCTTTATTTGGAAGTTGGTTTTCTAAAAAGCAAAGTCTGTCTATATACCTTCTAACTTCTTTGAATGCTTCATCTTTTCTCCTGTCCCATTCAAGCTTTTCTAAAGATTCTGTTTCTGAATTGGAAAATATTCATTAACTGTCTACACTGAAAGCTACTGTACATGACACTGAGGATGGCAGAAAATAAATACAAAAGGGTTACTCTCTTCTAAGACCTCACAGTCAGGAGGATGAGAACTACATGCACAAATAACTCTGGGTGCAGTGGGTGAAGTATTTTAGTTAAGAAGAAAAGTGTTATTATTAGTTACATTAGGTGTAGACCTATCCAAGGAAGTTTAGGCGGTAGTCATATATGTTCACTTTTAAAAATCTTCTTTCTTTTCTTAAAATCTTATAAAATCAAATTAGTGACTGCTTCTACCAAATTATCCATTTACTTAGAAAACAAACAACTGTTATCATTTACATATCATAAAATTCACCCATCTAAAGTATACAACGGAGAAGGCAATGGCACCCCACTCCAGTACTCTTGCCTGGAAAATCCCATGGGTGGAGGAGCCAGGTAGGCTGCAGTCCATGGGGTCACTAAGAGTCAGACATGACTGAGCAACTTCATTTTCACTTTTCACTTTCATGCATTGGAGAAGGAAATGGCAACCCACTCCAGTGTTCTTGACTGGAGAATCCCAGGGACGGGGGAGCCTGTTGGGCTGCCGTCTATGGGGTCGCACAGAGTCGGACACGACTGAAGCGACTTAGCAGCAGCAGCAGCAGCAGAATCATACAATATATTTCTTTCTTTCTTTTTCACTGGCTTCTCTCACTTGGCATTTGTTGTTGTTGTTCAGCCGCTAAGTCACGTCTGACTCTTTGTGATGCCATAGGCTGCAGCATACCAGGCTTCCCTTCCTTCACTATCTCCTGGGGCTTAGTGTGTATTAGTATTTTATTCCTGTTTAGATTGCTGAATAACATCCAACTCGATGGCTATCCCAGATTTCATTCAGCTATTTGCCAGTCTATTCACTTTTTAATCTTTTCATTTTCTTTCTCCCTCCACCCAATACAGAGTGCTATAGAAGATTACGGCATCAACCATTTTAGAATCCCACCTGTTATTTTTCTAGGAGAATCTGGCTGAAGTCTTTAAAAACTGTTAGCACTTCACATTGTCTCTGTGTAGGTGGGAAGCAGGTGTGGGGCATCCCAGAAAGTTCTCACCCACTTTTCATTTTGGATTTGAAGGTTAAAAAAAAAAAAAGAGTCTGATTCTATTAGTAAATTTACATTTTAGATAGAGGAATACACTCTGATGTTTGGGGACAGGGCATCAATTCAAGTCACCAGAACACATCCTCACCTACACGAATGCCTTTGCTGAGCTGGTTACCTTTCAGTGACCGCCGTGCCCATTATCAGCCATATTCAAGTTTTGTGGTATGTGGTATGCACTCAAAATTTTAAGGTGTTAGAGACATTTCCTTCTTTCAGTGTAAGGCAGGGTGACCCAGCGTCTCTGAAAGGTAAATACGAAGCCTCTCTCTCGTTTGAAAGAGTTATTGAGCCATGTTTACAGTGGGTCCCCTTTGTCTGCAGCGCACATACTTCACATTTTCTTGAAAGGAATGGGCTACCTGCCAATGACATTTCACAGTTCTCAAAGCGCACGGTTTCTTCAGGAAGAGAATTCCTCATCTGTTCTGCCCTTTCCCTTTGAGTTTTATGTTTCATCCTTGCTCTGTGCAATGCACCGATCAACACACATTCAGGCAACTCCTCATTTCTACTTCCTTTGATGACCTTGAAGCTCTTCATCTGGCCAGTCGATCCCGCCTGGAGGAATGTGGGGGGACGGGCCTCTGCCGTGGAGCTGGAAGCCCGGCTGGCTCTGAACTGTGTTATAATTCCTCCCTCCTCTTCGTGGCATCCTTTCCTTTCCCATCTGAAAACAAAACAAAAAACAAAACGAGACAAAGCAAAACCCCAAGGATATGAACAGCTTGAAGTAAACTAAACTGGTCATTGTTATTACCAGAGAACTTCACACCGAATGCAAGCGATAATCTGCTTATACACGTTGCCTTCTCTTACACAATCCCTTCTCTTTCACCACTCTTCTCTGCTGGGTGAACGGAGGAGTTCAGCCTTCTCATTCCCACCCTGGTTCATACTCATGAAAAGAAGTCCACAGAGCTTCCTTTTGTTTTGCTCTTGTCTGTGGGCTTCCATCTGGGTCCCAGCATAAGGCTACCAGCTGGAGGGCACTTTTGTGGGTAACCACGTAGAGGGAGCGCTCCTGTTTTATATGCAGAACTTGGACTTTCTCACCGTAGTGCATGAATCCCCGGAGAGTGATTCTGTAAAAAAGCAGATTGGTTTTCCTCTGAAGCATCCAAACAGTACTGGAGGTCCTATCAAAGTGGAGGGAGATGTTACGGCAAATTGACCAGCATCCCTTTACTGAGAATGTAATTAGATGAAAAACCAGCCAGTAGAACCCTACAGTCAATATACTGAGTTAAGGCTCCTCAGAAGCAACCAGGAAATACAGAACAAGCAGTGTATCTTTTGTGGGCATCACTTTCCATATTTTCAGGGAAAATTACACCTTCCATATTTTTCTTCCACCTTCTACTTCAGAAAGTATCCAAAATCCCCAAGTCAGAGCTTTATTAAGAATGAGCCTATGTTATTAAAAGTGATTTTGGAAAAAAAATATTTGTAAATACAAATATGAATGAACAACTTTCCTGGATATTTTGGACTCTGATGCTTTGCTATGGAAGCCCTTCTTATATAAATTTGAAGATGCAGAGGATCTCCAAATGGGATGCCTGACTCATACTGGAAATAAAGAATCAGAGCATTTTACAGTATTCTAATGGACATTTTAATATTTCTCATCTGTTCTTAATTTGAGATAGACATAATCTCTTCTAGGCTAGAAGATAGTTTTAGTATTATTTTTAGTTGTTAGTAAAATCTCCTCAATGCTTTGGCTCCCAACTAGAACTAAGAAATATGGAGCTAAAGCTGGACAGTCAGCTAAATAATGAAGTCAGGTCAATTCAGTTCAGCCTTTTTCATGTCTCAGCTGCGGCGAGGCACTGAGTTGAGCATCACGGCGGACAGAGGATGGAGAAGGAACATATGTTAACCTCAGGGAGCTGGGAGGCTAGTTGGGAGCCTAAGATGGCACAGCACTTCAGCCCAACTTGTGAAGAAGGCACACACGAAAATGTGTGGGTTCAGTTTATGGTAACCTAGGCAACAAATGCCATAAAGCCAAAGGAGGAGTTAAAAAAATATGCACTTAGAAAAGAAAATTCCTCTCAGATCAGTGACCAGTCTTCTTTTTATATTAGTCACAAAGCAGCAAGCTTTCATCTTCTCTCCTCCGCCACAGTGGGCGCTTGGGTTACATTTTTAGGATGAGCAGCAGCTTATGAGAGCCAGACAGAACGAGTGGGACTGACTTCACTTCTCTCCCAAGCATGACTGCAAGACGAGGTTGGACTGTTAAAAAAATTTTTAGACGCATTTTTGTGGTTTGTGTTTGAATTAATCTACATGATTGCTTCTAGAATTAACTGTTTTGATGCAAATGCTGTGGATCTTAAGAAATAAAGGACTATAAGCTAATTGATCCAATTCCTTGCTTTCAAATAGATAATGTGTTTTTTTATTCCTTAGTTGAGGAGCATTATCCAGAGGTTATATGTATTACCTAAAGTTGCAAGCACAGGAACGCTAGGTTCCTATCCTTAGCCTCTTAAGAGAGCTCTTCCACCTTACCACCTCTTGTAGATGAGAAAAGAAAACCACAAAATTACTATGAGTTGGTAGAAAACTCTCACTTTTGTTTGTATTTTTGTGCCTATCAATTTATGCTTTTATTTATAAAATGGTACTGTTTTAGAAACCTTTATTGCTCTCTGTTATCACTGTTTACTTAAGATTTATATCACACCAATTTCCAAAAAAATTTAAAAATTTGTTGCAACTGTATGCACGTGCTAAGTCTCTTCAGCTGTGTCCAAATCTTTGTGACCCCACGGACAGTAGCCTGCCAGGCTCCTCTGTCCATGGGATTCTCCAGGCAAGAATACTGGAGTGGGCTGCCATTTCCTTCTCCAGAGGACCTTCCCCACCCAGGGATCTCTTATGTCTCCTGCAGGTCCTTTATCACTAATGTCACCTGGCACTAGTGTTGTATACACATTACAAAATAAAACACCTTTTCATTTTTTCCTAAATCACAGAAATAGTCAGCAGGCATCTAGGTGATAAACACTAAGTATTCCAGAAGATGAAATTTAGTTTTCAGTTTGCTGGTAAATGAGATAAATTATAAACCTGTGAGTCTGTGTTATTCCCCTTATCTTACCTGTTAGTTTTATGTGAGGTTCCCAAATTTTATAGAACACAAGAAAGGAGAAGTGCTTTTTAGTAGATCTTGGGGAGTATTCTTCAATTTTTGACTTACACAAAGCATTAGAATAAAAAAAGGTAGAAGAATAATTAGTTTTCAATGCTTTTGTGGATGTGTTTTTTTTTTAAGATTTTTTGATATGGATAACTTTTTTTTTTTCAATAAAAGAGTCTTTATTGAATTTTTTTTACTGCATTGTTTCTGCTTTCTGTTTTAAATTTTTGGCCCCAGGCATATGGGATCTTAGCTCCCCGTGCGTGCTCAGTCGCTTCAGTCATGTCTGACTCTTCACCACCCTATGGAGTATAGCCTGCCAGGCTGCTCTGTCCATGGGTTCTCCAGGCAAGAATACTGGCGTGGGTTGCCACGCCCTCCTCCAGGGGATCTTCCTGGCTCAGGGATCAAACCCTAGTCTCATGTCTCCTGCATTGGCAGGAGGGTTCTTTACCACTAGTGCCACCTGGGAAGCCCTTAGTTCCCTGACCAGGGATCAAACCCACACTCCCTGCATTGGAAGGCAAGGTTTTAACCCCTGTGCTGCCAGGGAAGTCTTATGCATGTATTTTAGAAGGATGAAGGTAGATTTTTCTGAACCTGTAGCACTAGTGGGAAAGTTTCTCTTTTGCGGGAGGGGTGGTCTCCAAAGTATGTCTTTAATAGTTTTTAGACTACCTTTTCAGCAACTTTTCAGCCACAAAATTGTGAGCAATGGATCTAATCCTATGTGAATCAAGCAAAATATAGAATGTTTATGAGATGCTTTGAACACTATCGAATGCTGTAGAAATGTAAGGTATTATAATTACACCAATTCTTGGCTCCTTTCTCTGTTTATTTAAGGGTTACACAGACCTTGTTTAATACCTCAACATCCTTTCAGTTGAGTCAAGCACAGACATACTTTAGCCACTTGAGGTTAAATACTAAACCTGTGCAGAGCAGGATCTCCAGCCTCCCTCTGCCTCTCACCTTTCAGGTTCTGTTCTGGAAATGGGCCCAGCAGTGATGTGTGAGAATTTACTCCTTTGTGTTTGTTTTGCTTTTTTATTTGGCAGCTGTGGTCACTGACTGGCTTCCTTTTTTTTTTTTTTAGGATGAATCTTTTCTATTCCTTTATGATTGGATGACAAAAATTAGAAAAAAATGCCAAAATGAACAACCCAGAAAGCTCATCAAGTTTCCTGGATCATTATGAAAAAAAGAAAAACAAACCTACCAATAACTTGGAGTTCTAAACATAATTGGTTGGTTACCAGAAGTACAATAAAAGGAAACCAGAAGTATTTTGGTCCCTGGTTGTTTTTGAATCAATTAAGTTTTTTTTTTTTTTTCAGACTTTGAAAGTCACAGAATCAAATCATGTGGAGCCACAGGAGGGAGATTGCACCTTTCCATCGGTCTTCCCACCCACTCTTTCTCCCCATTTCTGTAAGAAGTGAGGTTGTGCTGGATTTAAGTAGAACATTGCTCAGAATTTCCAGCGGTTTCCAATCAAAGCCGGTCACAATGAAAGGTGTCCTGGAAGTTACTAGAAGAGAAGCAATAGTGAGAAGTAAAGCAGATCTTGAAGCCTTCAGTGTACAGCCTTGGGAATTCTCCTGGTACACAGGCTTGGGAACTCTGCTAGTCTCAGGTAGGAACCCAAGGAAGAACAGCCCAAACGCATATCTCCAAGTAAGCCAGGGTGCTTTAAATCTGAAATAATGACTGTGAGGCACAGAACCATGGGGGCATGGGATTAGATTTATGTAGAAAGTGGATAATTAAACTTGAGTTTTAGACACACACAGGAAGGTGAAAGAAGAGGAAAGAATGACATTTGTTATTTTCCAGTGATCTAATCTAGAGAGCCTCAGTGTTTTCATTATAACATGACCACTAGAGAATACAGGAGAAAAAAAAAATTGGTATATTTCATGGTAAATGCAGTTACATAAATAATGTAAATTTTCTTCCTTGATTTTTTGTTCTTTTTATTTCTTTTAAAAAAAATTCTTTTTATTTCATACTTCTATCCAAGATATAATTTTAATGTTATTCTACAGATTAGTCAGTAATATATCTTTTATTATTGCATGATGTAAAAAATTTCATATTGCTTATATTTCTTTTTTTTTAGGATTTAGTGAATAGCAAAGAAATATATTTCTAATTAATAAACTTGTTGCACAATTCCAGAAACCTCCCCTCAGTGTGTCATACATCCAACTGGTACACCTAAGCACAAGTGAAAAACTAATATCTGAAGCAAGAATTAAGAAATATCAACTGCCAACTATGTGCAAGGCATTGTATTGGGTGCTATATATTAGATATTCCATTTAATCCTCAAAACAACCCTCAAAGCTGACTATTTCCCACATGCATACAAGAAAGTGGGTTCAGGGAGATCTTACCCAAGTGTTATAGTTAGTAAGTGTCAAAGCTGCTGCTGGAGCTGAGTTCACTCTAATTTCAAAGTCCTAATTCTTTCCCCTTATCATCATGCCAGGATTGCACTGGAAGTCCTGAAAGCTAGAGCAAGGGACCTCACTAGCTTATACAACTTATAAGCAAGTTGTATAAGAAACTCCTGCCTTCTCAAGAGCATCTGCAGAAAGAAACCAATTCTAACAAATGTAGAGAGATCTGGGTTGTGGAATTAGGTAATTTTTTGCCCTCTGTTGTTTGGTTGCCAAGTCACGTCCCACTCTCTGCAACCCCATGGACTGCAGCATGCCACAGGCTTCCCTGTCCTTCACTATCTCCTGGAACTTGCTCGAGGAACAAGCTCACGTCCATTAAGTCAGTGATGCCATCCAACCATCTCATCCTCTGTTGCCTCCTTCTCCTGCCTTCAATCTTTCCCAGCATCAGGGTCTTTTCCAGTGAGTCAGCTTTTTGCATCAGGTAGCCAAAGTATTGGAGCTTCAGCTTCAGTACCAGTCCTTCCAATGAATATTCAGGGTTGATTTCCTTTACCCTCCAGACAACTGTGCCTTGGATTTTTCCGGGGGATAGGACATTCCCAATAATAGAAGTTGAAATAGGTCCTTAAAAGGGGTCTTGATGTTTGCAAGTTTGTCTGGGGAACAAAATGGGGAGGGCAGGGGAAGGCAGTTGAGGTAAGATTGCAAGGGAGTATCTTTGAATGCATCTAAGAGAGGATTCAGCAGAAGGGAAGGGGTGTCAGGCACGGTGAATCTGATTCGGCAAAGGCAAATTAAGCTGCAGTTGGAAAGAAGGTGCAGTTCTAACCATGACTATGACCAACTTGGTTTTTCTAGAAACTGTCCTGACCCTACTGCTCTGGGGGGTTCTGTACATTCTGGAGCTGGAAGGGCTATCTATGTGAGATATCTATTTTGGATACTCGGATTCAATAACGAAGGATCCTCGGTTGGTTGAATCACTTCAGAACTGACACTTTAAGGAAAACAGCCATATTCCAACAAGAAGGCCAACTAAGCTCTCCTATAACATAAAGTTTATAGATAGTCAAGGCCCTTTGCCTCAGTTAGGGAAGTCTCTGAAGAGTCATCCCAGCTTCAGACATCCCTGAAGGATCAGATGATGCTCAAGGAATACTGTTTGAGCCAGCCTTCCAGTGCCTCTCAACCCAGGCTGCCCTGCCATGCTGCCCTCTAGCAGAGCGAGCCTGGGGATGGAGATACGGCTCTTCTCATTTTACAGCCAAGTACTGAGTAGCCCTGGGTTGGGAAGATCCTCTGCCAAAGGTAATGGCAACCCACTCCAGCATTCTTGCCTGGAGAATCCTGTGGACAGAACAGCCTGGTGGGCTACAGTCCCTGGGGTCACAAAGAGTCAGACACGACTGAGTGACTAACACTTTCAATTTCACTGAGTAGCCAAGTGGCCTGATGACTGAGATGCATACCCAAGAGTTGGTTCTAGATCAGGGGAGGCCTGGATCCTTGTGTCCAGCTGTAGGGGTGGCAGTCAAGATTCAGTCTACATTGATTCACAAGAATGTCTGAAACATCCCCAGGGACTTCAACAAATAGGGCCGAATAGAGAAAAGGATCTTGTAAAGGGGATGGATTCCTTCTATGCAGATGGGGGCCATGAGCCCATAGAGTTGGTCATTAATGTTATGTCTGTATCAACCAGGGAGCCCTGGAGTTACTCTCGTAGATGGGCAATGGGAATCTAGTATAGCATGGCTGGTGTATAGTGAGTAAATGTTAGCATCTTGTAGAATCACACTTTAGCCAGGTAGGTTGGGCAAAAGTCCCTGATGGCTGTGCCTACCCAGATCCCTCCACACCTAGCTTGACTGTTTCCCAGTTAAGGTTCATGGAGCGGTGCTCAAGTCAGCTGCCAGTTGTGTAGAGTGGTAGACAGTTGTCACTTCAATGTGCTGGGAAGTCAGGCTTGATGACTGTCCATGGAGCAGCTCGTCCTGACCCTGCTTTCTCTCCCAGGTTGACGAGATGGCCAGAGGCAAAGCCTTGGAGGTGAGCAGTGTAGCCATGGAGCCAGGAAGCAGCCCTGGGGAGTGTGAGGCTAGCTGTGAAGCTAGTGAGAAGAGACACTAGTACATGCGCTGACGGGGCGTGTGGTTCCTGAGGAGAGCGTGGCAGGGTGAATCAACCTAGCACCAGCCCTGCCAGGTGTCCGTGAGCCCAGCTTCCCAGGTCTCCTCAGTTCCTCTCCAGATATGCCCTTGGCTTGTTGACCTTCATGCTCTGCCTGCCTGGACTGAAGTCCCAGCAGGTGGTGGGAAGACCCAGGTCAGGTGACCAAGCCTTTATCCCCTCAGCTCTTCAGCTCCAGCAAAATGGTCTGGTGAAGCCTAGGGGCTGATCAGAATCATGGTTTTTTTTTTATTCGTTTTATTTATTTATTTATTGGCTACGCTGGGTCTTCATTGCTGCGTGGGCTTTTTTCTCTAGTTGTGGAGAGTGGAGGCTACTCTCTAGTTGCAGTGCGTGGATCTCTCATTGTGGTGGCTTCTCTTGTTGTGGAGCATGGGATCTAGGTCATATGGGCTTCAGTAGTTGTGACTCCCAGGCTTTAGAGCACAGGCTCAATTATTGTGGCACACGGGCACAGTTGCTCCACGGCATGTGGCATCTTCTTCCCCATTCTCCTGCACTGGCAGGTGGATTCTTTACCACTGAGACAGCAGGGAAGCCCCGGAATCATGTTTTTAAATGAATAGAATATTATACTCAAGGTTACAGTTCAGTTCAGTTCAGTCGCTCAGTCGTGTCCGACTCTTTGCGACCCCATGAATCACAGCACGCCAGGCCTCCCTATTCATCACCATCTCCCGGAGTTCACTCAGACTCACGTCTATCGAGTCCGTGATGCCATCCAGCCATCTCATCCTCGGTCGTCCCCTTCTCCTCCTGCCCCCAATCCCTCCCAGCAAAGGAAGCCAATTACCTGGAAATATAGTCTGAAATATTTGTAGGGATTTCAAAAAATAATTAGGGCCAGGTAGAGGTAAGGATTTTGAAAGAGAGCTAGGTTTTTTTCTCTGCAGGTAGGAGCCTGCACAATCAAAATGCCTAAAAGTTAAATTTGTGATATTAAAATGTATATGCTTCATTAATAATATAATAACTAATAAGACTTTATAGCAGGCTTAATAATTATAATTCCAAATAATGATGAGCATAAAGGGCATTTGAGATGTTTGTTACCATGTGATTGGAAAAATTTGTGATTTCTACTGGTGACAAAGTCACAGACACTGTAATACTAATATAGTATGTTGCCTACATAGTGGTACCTTGGAAATGAGGCTAAATTCACTCCAGATAAAGTGCTTTACTTACATCTACCATAAAAGCTGTCTCTTATACACATCTTATGTAGTTTTTAATAAATTCACCTAAATTTTGTCTATGAACCTCATAATTCATAATTGGGAGAAATACTAAATTTCAATGAAAGAGAATGAAAACAAATACGTAGTTTTTAATAAATTCACCTAAATTCTGCCTATGGACCTCATAATTCATAATTGGGAGAAATACTAAATTTCAATGAAAGAGAATGAAAACAAATACATAGTTTTTAATAAATTCAGTTTTTAATAAATTCACCTAAATTCTGCCTATGGACCTCAGTTAAGACCTCATACCTTATATGTTTGGAAAATGGAAAATGCCTTTAGAAAGTCAAGTGCCTGGTTTTGGGAACATCAATACTGCTGAGCTACAGTGTCCCCAGTTTACGTAATAATGACCAGGCACTGTCCAGCCCCATTGCAGGGCCAGTCTGTGGACATGTGAATTAGTTATCTTCAAAGCTGTAGAGGATTGAGCAGATGCAGATGGGGAAAGTTGCCAGGGCCAGGCACAAATTCTGTGCCATTTATGGGGGGCAAAGGAAAGCGGTAGTAGTTCTTTAAAATGGAGCCGTACTACAAACTAGATAGCTGAACAAGACTAATTTGGGGCAATTGCTATGAAGACTAGCAAAGAGGAAAGAAAGCAATGACCCCAGTTTAAGCACAGAGTAGAGGGCTGGTAAGTACATCGCATTGGGACTGGAGTCCCAGTTCCACCCTTGACAGCTGGTGACCTTGAATAAGTGAAAAAAAGTCCTCCACTTTTTGCTACTGATCCCCATTGTTAAAATGGGACTAATACATTTGGCCACCGATACGAAGAACTGACTCACTGGGAAAGACCCTGATGCTGGGAAAGACTGAAGGCGGGAGAAGAAGGGGACAATAGAGGATGAGATAGTTGGATGGCATCACTAACTCGCTGGACATGAGTTTGAGCAAGCTCTGGGAGTTGGTGATGGACAGGAAAGCCTGGCGTGCTGCAGTCCATGGGTTGCAAAGAGACATGACTGGGTGACTGAACCGAACTGAACTGAATACCTCACAAGGTTTCTGTGATGAACTCATACAGGAAAGAGCTTCTCTGGTAGCTCAGATGGTAAAGAATCTACCTGCAATGCAGGAGACCTGGGTCTCCTGGTCTCCCCTGGAGAAAGAAATGGCAGCCCACTCCAGTATTCTTGCCTGGAGAATTCCATGGACAGAGGAGCCTGACAGGCTACATTCCATGGGGGTCTCAAAGAGTCAGACAGGACTGGGTGACTAACACTTTCACTTTTCACTTTCACACAAGCATATATGGGAAGGCCTGCTGGGGAAACCATAAAGCCTGAACATATTTTTGCTATTATCCTGTTACAAACTGCCTCCTGCTAACTCTACTCCAGATCACTGGGCAGCAGTCTCAAGGCGGTGCTCTCACTGCCGTTTGTAAGTGGAGACAAGCCCCCTGAGGCTGTTGTCACTTGGCCCTCTCTGGGGACCTTGCGGCGGCTGGCAGCTCTGTTGAACTGTCTGACTGCACCACCCCAGGGCCGGTGAAGGTGACCTTGGCTCTCCTGAGAGTCCTGTGCCCCGGTTTTTCTGAGGAAACTCCCTCTGACCTCCTGTTCCTCTGGCTTCCCTTGCCTCCTCTGGCGCTGGCTTCCGTCCAGGCCCCGGGCTGGAGGTGAGGGGAGGGCAGCGGGCCGCGTGGGCCGGGGAGAGAAGGGACCGCGGGCGGGAGAGGGGAAAGGCTCTGATCCGATGGCTGCCTCCCTCTCCCAGGCCTGTGGGGTGTGCTTTCCACGGACAGAACAGCAGCCAGAGCCCACGGAATAAGGTATACTGAAGTCATTCGGCTTTGAAGACTTCCTGTATACTTTCAATGGGTCAAGGAGAGAATGGACTGGCGGGCGGGAGAGGAGAGAGGCTCTAATCCTATGGCTGCCTCCCCCAGGTCTGTGGGGTGTGCTTTCCATGGACAGAACAGCAGCCAGAGCCCACGGAATAAAGTATATTCAAGTCATTCGGCTTTGAAGACTTCCTGTATACTTTCAAGCCGCCCATGACATCATTTCTCTGGGCGGCTCAGAACAATAGGCGGGGGAGAGCTGAGATGAACCAAATCCACAAAGCTGCCCAGAACAGAGAGAGAGAGGTCGAAACAGAAACTGCCACGGTTGACGTGGACATTCCCGACCTAACTGGGAAAGAACTGGCCCCCGAGTGTTCAAAGATGGCCCCTCGGCCTAGCGCCCCCGCACGCCCACGCGGAGCCCTGACCCCTCTGTGCGGAACAACAACAGCAGACACACAGGGAAAGTCATGTGACTCCCAAACGGTTCATCCATCCAAGTTCAATAAATTAGCAGCCAAAAATTTTAATCAGATATTTAATCTTTCCTCCCTGTAAGGGAGATTGAGTGTTTACTGTGGCTCTCCGCCAGGTTAATCTCAGAGAAGAAAGATTGCGTGCCGCGAGTCCTTGGTGCTGGGAGGGCCAGGAGNCATCCATCCAAGTTCAATAAATTAGCAGCCAAAAATTTTAATCAGATATTTAATCTTTCCTCCCTGTAAGGGAGATTGAGTGTTTACTGTGGCTCTCCGCCAGGTTAATCTCAGAGAAGAAAGATTGCGTGCCGCGAGTCCTTGGTGCTGGGAGGGCCAGGAGGAGTCACTTTTGCCTGTGGAGCCTCCCCCCGCCACCCCAGCAGCTAGTCACAAGGTTAGCTTGTCTACCTTGCCTCCTGTAACTCTCCGCCCTTGTGGCAGGGCTGAAGAGAGACCAGACAAGGCATTTACACATCTTACAAACACATTCAGATGGGACAAGCCACATAAAGAACTGCAGAAATCAATACAGGAACAGCCTTGTGTGACGCCTGTTCTTTATCCCTCTCTTCTTTCCTCCCTGACCTTTTCTGCTCTTCTTCTCTGCACCCTCCCACCTCCTGAAACCCCGAATTGACCCCAAGGAGGAGACGGTCTTGGCAGAATCCTGCCAGGGAGCTCCTAACTTGGGTAGCAGGAGTTACTTAGTTTATGAGCAAGTAACTGATATTTGCATTGCTAACTATGGTTGAAATGTATTAATTCATTTAACCAATAGTGACTGAGTGGCGGGTGCTCTTCTAGGTTCCTGAGACAAATCGAAGAACAAAAGATGCAAAAATCTCTTCACGTAGCTTAAACTCTAATAGTGGGAGACAGATACTTAACAATGAACATAACAAACAAATCATGTAGTTAGAAGATGACAAATGCTATGAAGAAAAGAAATGCACCAGGTAAACTGGGCTGGCCATGTGTGTGTGTGTGTGTGTGTGAATATTATTTTGGAAAATGATTCATTGCAATATTCCCATGGTGGAACCCTGAGAATGCTATTAATACTTCAGTGGGATATTAATAAATGCCATGGAGATGGAGTAAGGAGTTGGCTCCGTGGTGTAGGTGTGTAAACTGAGTCAGGGAGAGAGGTGAGAAGCAGAGACATTTTGGAGGCTATTTTAGTAGCTACAAAAAAACGTACGAAATCTGAAATCAGCTGTGAATAAAAATGGAATTGAAAAGCCACGCAACAGAGACACTGAAGGGGAGGAGAGGAAACAGCCTGGTCCTGGCTGGACAGGACAGAGCAGCAGAAAGAAGAATCAAGCTGTTAAGTGTCTAGACTTTTCTATGTGTCCTGGTGACTATGAGAATGAATGGACTTTTCCTCTAGATGTGAAAGTCAAGAGGGGCATGTTTGGGGAATTTGTCAAGTTTTCAGAAACAGACATATATTTATAGTCATGATGGATAAAACTACCAGAGTGAGAGAAAAAGTAGCAAGTGATGGATACTAAGAAGTGTCTGAGAAGTAGGAGAGAATATAGAATAACCATGGAGATGGAGTAAGGAGTTGGCTCCGTGGTGTAGGTGTGTAAACTGAGTCAGGGAGAGAGGTGAGAAGCAGAGACATTTTGGAGGCTATTTTAGTAGCTACAAAAAAACGTACGAAATCTGAAATCAGCTGTGAATAAAAATGGAATTGAAAAGCCACGCAACAGAGACACTGAAGGGGAGGAGAGGAAACAGCCTGGTCCTGGCTGGACAGGACAGAGCAGCAGAAAGAAGAATCAAGCTGTTAAGTGTCTAGACTTTTCTATGTGTCCTGGTGACTATGAGAATGAATGGACTTTTCCTCTAGATGTGAAAGTCAAGAGGGGCATGTTTGGGGAATTTGTCAAGTTTTCAGAAACAGACATATATTTATAGTCATGATGGATAAAACTACCAGAGTGAGAGAAAAAGTAGCAAGTGATGGATACTAAGAAGTGTCTGAGAAGTAGGAGAGAATATAGAATACTGCTGTATCTCAGGAGTAGGGCAAACTGCTTTTAAACCAGAGCTTCTTAAACTTTGCTCCCGCTGGAATCATCTGGAGAGATGTAGACATTCCAGTCTCCAGGCTACACCCCATGCTAATTACATCAGAATCCCTAGGGGTGGGACCCAAGAATCAGTAGTTTTAAAAGCTCTCCAGTTGATGGCGATTTGTGGTCAATGCTGAGAACTAGTATTTTAAAGCAGGAAGAATGGATAATAGCTGCAGAGAGATGAAGATGGATGAGGGTGAAAAAGAATGGTTAAATCTGGAGCTGAGGAGAGCATTAACGGTTCTTTCCGGAGTGGATTGCTACTTAACATGTGACCCCCAGACCGTAACAGCAGCATCACCTCAGAGCTTTCTAGAAATGCCCAACCTCAGAACTACTTCGTCTAAATCTACACTTTAACAAGATTCCCAGGTATTTGAAAATACTGATGTTTGAGGGCCTACCCCAGTCCAACTAAATCAGACTCTTAAGGGTGGGGTCCAGGTTTCAGTATTTAAAAATTACTTCCCAGTGATTTTAACATTTATACTGTATTGAGAACCACTGATCTGGAGCAGGGCTTCTCAGACTGTAATGTACATGTGAGTCATGTGGGTCTTATTAAAATGCAGATTCTGGGTTAGTAGGTCCAGGGTGGAGACTGGATCTTGCATTGGTGAGATCTTGCATTCATCTCCCAGGTGAGATGCTGCTGGTTCACAGACCACTCACCTCTGGAGCAGTAGTTCTTGTGTGTCTCTGGACAAGGACATCAATATCACCTGAGAAGTTGTTGGAAATAACATTCTTATCCGTAATCCAAACTTAATCAGAAATTTAGAGTTGAGACTCAGAAGTCTGTTTTAACAAGCCATCTCAGTGTTAAAGAGTGAGTGAGTAATCAGACAATGGCATAGGAAGGTCTGTAACCGCCCCCCTTCTCCCCGCTCCCTGAAATTGGTGGTAACTGGAATAAGGAAGCTGGAACTCTTCTATCTGTAAGGTGAAATTTCTCCAGTGTAGGGCTTCCCTGGTGGCTCAGATGGTAAACTGTCTGCCTGGAATGCAGGAGACGTGGGTTTGGTCCCTGGCTCGGGAAGAGCCTCTGGAGAAGGAAATGGCAACCCACTCCAGTACTCTTGCCTGGAAAATTCCATAGACAGAGGAGCCTGGTAGGCTACGGTCCATGGGGTTGCAAAGATTCGGACACAACTGAGCGACTTCACTTTCTTTTCTCCACTGTGGATGGAAGGAGGTAGGTAGGTAGGTAGGTGAAGTCGCTCAGTCGTGTCCGACTCTTTGCG
Source organism: Cephalophus harveyi (assembly GCA_006410635.1). Taxonomy (NCBI): domain Eukaryota; kingdom Metazoa; phylum Chordata; class Mammalia; order Artiodactyla; family Bovidae; genus Cephalophus; species Cephalophus harveyi. The sequence goes on from SJYT01000210.1 coordinate 180,890, forward strand.
ACCCCATGGACTGTAGCCTACCAGGCTCCTCCGTCCATGGGATTCTCCAGGCAAGTATGCTGGAGTGGGTTGCCATTTCCTTCTCCAGAGGATCTTCCCGACCCAGGGATCGAACCCAGGTCTCCCGCATTGGAGGCAGACGCTTTAACCTCTGAGCCACCAGGGAGGAAGCACATCAAAATTCCCCTGAAGAGTTGTCAAATACCCGTCATGCTGAGAACCTGCTGCTTATCGCCTCCCTGACCCCCACTCTCCTGCACCGTTCCCCTGAAGGTGTGTTCAAGGCCAGGGGAGTTGTGTGCAGGCGAAAAGCCAGCTGCAACGGAGTCCTCAGAGGAGGAGGAGTATAAGATGCTGGAGAGAACAGACAGCTAATGGCTCAGAGCCCAGAGCGAGGGGACGAAAACAGATTCGCAATTTAAGGAAAAGGGATTCATTTTGAAAAGGAAGATGAAAACTGCATCTTCTGGGAAGATTGGAAGCAAGTGGGTAAAAATAAGGATAGCTTTGGAAGCAGAGAGAAGAGTATGCTAAAAAGCAAAGTGAAAGTAAATGTCATTGTTGACCAATTCCTTGTCAGCCATTATGCTTTTTGTTTTACACACAGGAAGCCTAACCATCACAAAAACCCTGTAGGGTAGATTTCCAGTCTGTTATTGCTGTGAAGACAGTCTGGCCAAAATGGGGTTAGCAACTTTCCCACGGTCACACAGATAGTAAATGAGGGAGCTGAGACTGACTCCTGCTCTTTCTGGTACCAAGGCCCGTAGTCTTTCCACTCAATGATATTGGGGTAGACATTGGGAAAGTTAAGGGAGTTTTTACTGGATGGTTTTTTATTGTTGGTGCAATAGGTGTTGAAATGAAAACCCGTGACTTGAAAGGTCAGGGCACAGGCGAATCAGAGTAAGGAATTTGGGTTTCCCCTTTTATGAATTACAGTCAGACCTTTATCATTAACTGTGAAACTTCCTATCTTAGGCTTTTTCCTTTTCCTTGTTTGTAAAATAAAGGATTTGGATTTTCCGTATCGTAGAGTTCTAAGTACTTACAAAACCCCAAGATTTGAATATGCTGTGAGTGTGGAGTGTCACAGAGCACCAGTATGAGATGAGTTTAAGATCCAACGAGCAGCACTGGGAGCCCCCTGAAGGCAGAGAGCACGTTGAGTCCTCAGAGTCGGGTGACTTGCAGCTGTGAATCAGTGAAAGGGTCCACGTGAAGAAGTTAGCTGGAGAGGAGATGATTGCCGGAGAAAAGGCCAAAAGGACTTTGAGGACATGAGGCCAGCTCAAAGCTGGGGTGTTGGAATGGTGGGCAAATCAGGAGTATAAAGGTGACCCGGTTTGCTAGTTAGAGCTGTGCTGAAATGCCTGCTCGGAGAGTTTGGGTTACCGGTGAGAACAAATGAGACACAGAGGGACTGATGGAAGGAATAAAAGAAAGAAAGAATAAAATAAAGAAAGAAAGAAAGAAAGAAAAAATAAAGAAAGAATAAAAGTGTGAATGGGCTGGAAGTCAAAGGAGGTCAAACTGCAGAGGGAGAAATGATATCCAAAGAAATAGTGGATGCTCTTGAAAAACCACTTTCTGATTCTAGCATGGGAGATTTTACCAAATGGTCTGTACAAATTCTTCTAGCTCTACCTAATATTTTATGAGGGCGCTGAAACTTTGGTGAATAAATGACTTCCTTACCACCTAAAGAAAGTTTCACAAGGAGATCTAAGCTTTAGTTTGGAAATGCCTCTATTTTTTGAAGATTCTAAACAGGTCACTAAAGCATATCACTTTGTGAGAAAACATGTTATTTCCTTTTATTTTTTGAAAAAGTGATAAGTAATAAAGACTGAGTGATGACAAATTAGCAAGCCACTTCTCCATTTTAGGCAACAGATCCACGACTTTTGAATGAAAATGTTACAACCTTTGCATCATTGCCTTGTATGAAACATACAATCTTTCAATCCTTCTAAACATTCTTTCCCAGATCTTTGGTTGCCACAGCCTAATTTTGTTTGTTCACATGACACTTAATTAAGATGATAAATATCATATCAAGTCTGTAGACATTCTTTTACCTTGACACTAAAACAACAGTGGTGACAAAGAACAGGTCGAGCCATAATGGATCTCTCTCTACCATGGAATTACCCAAGACAGAGCAATAGAATCATCAGACACTGCACTTATTATTGTGAAACTTTGTTCATCGTGATTGCTTCTGAAAACTCCATTATGGAAAAACATTTACTCTGAGTCTCCTTGGTTTGCAAAGAGAAAGGTATCAAATGTACCATTTTTATTTTTAGTGCCTCTGTCAACAAAGGCAAAACAAAAGTGAGGAATTAAGTGACATCTGGAAAATTTGACCTGTGGTGTCAATGAAATGGAAACGTGCTGTCTTTAGATCCTTCTGGCTTTTTGAACATTAGGGTTTGTTTATTTGTTTGTTTTCTCCCTCCCTTTGCCTCTCTACCTCCCTCTGTCAGTTCTTTGATTAATTACCTTAAGTTTTCTTTAATTTCTTCTTCAAGTATTTGTTGAGATCTACTCTTCCAGCTGCTGTGCAAGGCACAGGAGTTTTAGCAGGTTTGGTGAGAGAAATGCTGAGCTTTCATTTGGATTTAACAGTCTAATGGAGAAGATGGATATTAAATAATTATAATGATGAGGGTTATTGTTAAGACGAATACAGGGTATGATGAGAGTGTCAGGCAGGTATAAAATAAACTCTTAAGTTTTATGGGAGATCTCTCTGGAAAAGGGACATATAAATTAATTATGAAGGGATAATGAATATGTGAAAGTGTCAGTCACTCAGTCGTGTATGACTCTTTGTGACCCCATGGACTGTAGCGTGCCAGGCTCCTCTGTCCATGGGTTTCTCCAGGCAAGAATACTGGAGTGGGTAGACATTCCCTTCTCCAGGGAATTTGCCCGATTCAGGTATCAAATCCGGGTCTCCTGTATTGCAGGCAAATTCGTTACCTTTTGAGACACCAGGGAAGCGCCTAATGAACATGTGAGTGCAAGGCAAATATCCTAAATTGAGAGAAGAGTATTTGCAATGGTTCAGATGTGAGAGAGAGAGAGATCACAGCATGTTTGAAGAACACTGGAAGTATCTTAATAATGCTGGAACATAAAGTGGAAATTGAGGAATAGTGAAAAATGGTGCTGGAGTAGTGAGAGGGATGACTGTGTAGAGCCATCAGCCCTCATTGCATTTGGGGGCTAATATGATCAGATTTGCGTTGTCTCTAGAGCATCACTCTGGTGCCAGTGTAAAGAATGAGAGGCAAATGTCAAAAGTGGAGGAAAAAGACTTATGTTTCAGCCATAAGGAATGAATAGAGTCTAGACTTATCGTTTCCCTGTAAACAATGAGAAAAATGGACAAAATATAGGAAACAACTATTTTCAGATGTTTCACAACAGGCAGCACAGCATTGCAATCACTGAGAAAAGGAAAACAGATGATGTAAGGCCTGTCATCATTAAAGTATTCTGTCTGGAGGTAATTTCCAGTCTTAGGTGTAGGAAGCATGAACTCAAATAGAGCTCAGCAATCTTTCAAAATTCCAGCAAGCTGAAGCATTTAGAATTTTGAGGGCAGAGTATGCAATAGGAGGGAGTTATTCAGAAGAGTCCCAGAAATATGCATAGAAGTTCCCTTGAACTTTGGCTGAACATCAGTACACACATGTATAGGGTAAAATCCATGAGGTCAAGAAAGGGTAAATCTCAAGGAAAGCATTATTACTGGAGAACTGTGGTACAAGTAATTTCTACAGCTCAAACAGTGCTATGAATTATTCTAATTCCCTTCACCAAAAGGAGAGACCTTATTAAATTCCTGAAGCATTTAATAGAGACCCCAGAATAGTGGTACCTTGGAAATGAGGCTAAATTCACTCCAGATAAAGTGCTTTACTTACATCTACCATAAAAGAATTTCAAAATAAGCCTCAAAAAACAAAACCACTTTATAAATAACCCTCTACCAGAAAAAGTCAAACAGTCCTAAAAACAATGAAAAATCCAAAACTCAGTACATATTCAAAATGTCCAGCACCATTCAGCAATTGCTAGACTTATAAAGAAGTAAAAAATGTGACCCATAGCCAGGAAAAAGAAGTAAATAGAGACAGACATAGAAATAAGAAATAAAATAGATTAAGCAAAGATATTAAAATAAGTATTATAAATATGCTCTAGAGTATAAAGGAAAATATAAGATATAATGTTATAAAATGTTATAAATTATGAAAAAGAGTATACCAATGCACATGCTTCTGTCTTTAGAACTTAGAAGTACAAAAGCAATTAAACCTGAAGTATATAGAAGAAAGGAAATAGAAAGCAATAGAATTAAAAAATAGAAAAATAGTAGAGAAAAACAGAATGAAGCTAAAAGCTCAGTTCAGTTCAGTCGCTCAGTCATGTCCGACTCTTTGTGACCCCATGAATCGCAGCACACCAGGCCTCCCTGTTCATTACCATCTCTCGGAATTCACTCAGACTCATGTCCATCGAGTCCGTGATGCCATCCAGCCATCTCATCCTCGGTCATCCCCTTGTCCTCCTGCCCCCAATCCCTCCCAGCATCAGAGACTTTTCCAATGAGTCAACTCTTCGCATGAGGTGGCCA
>SJYT01000231.1:0-34770 GCA_006410635.1 Cephalophus harveyi
TTTCCCATTCTGTTGTTTTCCTCTATTTCTTTGCATTGATCACTGAAGAAGGCTTTCTTTCTCTTCTTGCTATTCTTTGGAATTCTGCATTCAGATGCTTATATGTTTCCTTTTCTCCTTGGCTTTTCCCCTCTCTTCTTTTCACAGCTATTTGTAAGGCCTCCCCAGACAGCCATTTTGCTTTTTTGCATTTCTTTTCCATGGGGATGGCCTTGATCCCTGTCTCCCATACAATGTCATGAACCTCATTCCATAGTTCATCAGGCACTCTATCTATCAGATCTAGGCTCTTAAATCTATTTCTCACTTCTACTGTATAATCATAAGGGATTTCATTTAGGTCATACCTAAATGGTCTCGTGGTTTTCCCTACTTTCTTCTTCAATTTATGTCTGAATTTGGTAATAAGGATTCATGATCTGAGCCACAGTCAGCTCCTGGTCTTATTTTGATCGACGTTATAGAGCTTCTCCATCTTTGGCTGCAAAGAATATAATCAATCTGATATCAGTGTTGACTATCTGGTGATGTCTATGTGTAATCTTCTCTTGTGTTGTTGGAAGAGAGTGTTTGCTATGACCAGTGCATTTTCTTGGCAAAACTCTATTAATCTTTGTCGTGCTTCATTCTGCATTCCAAGGCCAAATTTGCCTGTTACTCCAGTTGTTTCTTGACTTCCTACTTTTGCATTCCAGAATGTGGTCCACTGGAGAAGGGAATGGCAAACCACTTCAGTGTTCTTGCCTTGAGAAGCCCATGAACAGTATGAAAGGCAAAATGATAGGATACTGAAAGAAGAACTCCCCAGGTCAGTAGGTGCCCAATATGTCACTGGATATCAGTGGAGCTATAACTCCAGAAAGAATGAAGGGATGCAGCCAAAGCAAAAACAATACCTAGCTGTGGATGTGACTGGTGATAGAAGCAAGGTCCAATGCTGTAAAGAGCAATACTGCATAGGAACCTGGAATGTCAGGTCCGTGAATCAAGGCAAATTGGAAGTGGCCAAACAAGAGATGGCAAGAGTGAACGTTGACATTCTAGGAATCAGCAAACTAAAATGGACTGGAATGAGTGAATTTAACTGAGATGACCATTATATCTACTACTGTGGGCAGGAATCCCTCAGAAGAAATGGAGCAGCCATCATGGTCAACAAAAGAGTCCAAAATGCAGTACTTGGATGCAATCTCAAAAATGACAGAATGATCTCTGTTCGTCTCCAAGGCAAACCATTCAATATCACGGTAATCCAAGTCTATGCCCCAACCAGTAACACTGAAGGAGCTGAAGTTGAATGGTTCTATGAAGACCTACAAGACCTTTTAGAAATAGCACCCAAAAAAAGATAAACATGTACACAACTCCTTATCTCAGAGTGTGTTTACAGGAAACCTAATGTGAGTTACCATCTGAGTTTCATTTGCTTTTTCTTTTATTTGTGTTGTTTTTGTTTAGACAGGAAGGCTATTTCCTAGGCAATGACATTCTAAATACAATATTGATGAATTAATTCAGGTGGTGAATATTATTGCTTGTTCTAGTTCAACATGTTCTTTTACCAAATATTAGAGTGGGTCTGTTAAATGAGCTTAATCTACCTATTATGCATACTTTCTATCAGTCTTTTCAAAGCAATTTTTCAGGGTTTGTATTAGATGTAAGCAGATATTAGAAATCATTTCTAATTGTTTGTTTTGGTTAAGGCATTGAAAACCAAACTCTGGGATCTCTATGACTGGCTGCTGAATGTGGGAAGATGGAGTGTAGCTACTATAAATTTCTTTTTTTAATTAAATTTATTTATTTTAATTGGAGGCTGATTACTTTACAATATTGTATTGGTTTTGCCATACATTGACATGAATCTGTCATGGGTGTACATGTGTTCACCATCCTGAACTCCCCCTCCCATCTCCCTCCCCATCTTAAAAGTAAAAACGGATGATTTTCTGAACACACATAGCATTCTTCTACTAATAAAATGTACATATCACAGCATTATATTAATCTTTGAGGCAGGAAAAGTGGTTGTAAATTTAAGAAATTACACTCCTGTTTACATTTTTAGTCCCAAAGCAATCTTTAAAGTGACAACTTGCCATTAGTTAATGTTTACAATTGATGAGTAAAATTATTTCCTAAATGGACTTCATATGTTTTAGTAAAATGCGGTATAAGGCACATTTATTTTAAATGAACAATGTATTCATAGCAGCAGATATTATGCTGTTTCTACCATTCACTTTGAGAAAAAAAATTAAAGAATATAATTTTAAATCTTTGATTTTAAAGATGTTGCATATTTTTTCAGTTACAAGTACACAAATCATTTGCTAGGGGTTTATACATCAATTTTTCAAATTTCTTTTACACCCTTGAAAATATCCTTGACAAATATATTAACTAGTTGGGCAAAATTGGTCAAAATCCTACATTATTTCAGTCAAGAAATAATCACTGAAATGAATTTGAAGATGATTTATATTTATTTCACTATACATGTCAGGTGGCTGACAACTTCTATGTGCCTCTGAATATAATGCAATACATTTAAACAATTATATTTAATTTTCTGCTGTTTACATTAGTCAGCTAATGGATGTCTCTCATAAAAACAATAAGGGCTTCCCTAGTGGCTCAGCTGGTAAAAGAATTCGCCTGCAATGCCAGAGACCTGGGTTCAATTCCTGGATTGGGAAGGTCCCTGGAGAAGGGAACAGCTATCCACTCCAGTATTCTGGCCTGGAGAAATCCATGCACTGTATAGTTCATGGGGTCAGAAAGAGTTGGACACGACTGAGCAACTTTCACTTTGAATTTTATATAAACAATAGCAAATAAAGATAAATGATATTTACCTATAAAACTATACTGAAGTGGAATTATATTAAGCAAAATTTAAAAACTTTTCATGGTGAAATGCTTCACATATATAGAAAGCAAATATTGTTAACATTTTGCTCCAATACTTTTGGATATTTTTTATACATTGTATAAAACACACATAATTGAAGCTTTTGTTTGTAGCTTTTCCTATTTCTAGTCTTTCCTTTCCTCCCCAGTGTTAATCATTCTAAAAATCGTGTCTACTTGGTCCATGTTTACTATGTAGTATGTGTCTGCAAATGATATACAGTGTTGTTTTGCATAATTTTAAGCTTTATATAAGTGCTTTCATATTGCAGGCATTGTTATGCAACCTGTTTTTTCCTTTGTTAGTATTTTTTATTTATTCCTTTCTTATAAAAATATTTTTATTTTGTATTGTGGTGTAGCTCATTAACAACATTGTGATAGTTTCAGGTGGACAGTGAAGGGACTCAGCCATACATATACATGTATCCATTCTCTTCCAAAACCTAGACTGCCACATAATATTGAGCAGAGTTTCATATGCTATATAGTACATCTTTGTTGGTTATCCTTGTTACTTTTAAATATGGATTTATTCCTTTTAATTTATGTAATGCCTAGGACATTTAACTTCCATTGTGTTCCCTTGTATAAATATGGTATCTAGATGGCTCAGTGGTAAACAATCAACCTGCCAATGCAAGGAGACAGAGGAGATGCTGGTTCCATCCCTGGGTGGGGAAGATTCCCAGGAGGAGGAAATGGCAACTCTCATCAGTATTCTTGCCTAGAGAATTCTATGGACACAGACCCTGGCGGACTACAGTGCATGGGGTCACAAAGAAGAAGCTGGATGCAACTGAGCACGTGTGCATTATATTATTTTATGCATGCATGCTCAATAGTGTCCAAGTCTTCTTTGTGATCCCTTGGACTATAGCCGGGCAGGCTTCTACGTCCATGGGATTCTCCAGGCAAGAATACTGAAGTGCATTGCCATTTCCCCCTCCCGGGGATCTTGCTGACCCAGGGATGGAATCAGCGTCTCATGTGTCTCCTATACTGCAGGCAGATTCTTTACTGCTGAGCCATCGGGTGCAACTTTTTAATTGCTCTCCTAGCATAATTTTGATGTTTTTTGTTATTATTGTTTGAATATGTATGTTTAACAAATAAGATCATCCTTATATATAGTATATATTTGCCAAAGTTTATCTTATAAATGTTCGACATATACCTAGAAGTGTCGTTGTGAAAGATGACGCCAATTTCTTAGATAAAACGAAGTTAAAAACCAGGTTATTTTTATATTTACACACCCAAATTAAGATAGAAAACTACTGGTTTCTTAACACTTGTTTCTCTGAGGATCTCAAACATACACATTTCATAGTCTTCTATTTTTTACTTTTAATGAATTTTTATCATCTTTCATAAATTTATCTTTCAATTTTATTATTATTATCCTTCTCTGCGTTAGTTTTCTTCACTGTTTATTTATTTTCATTAAGTGATTCCTCCTGACTGGGAAGTGTTCTTTGTCTTCCTCTTAGCCCCTCCTCTGTGCCTCCTCCTCCAGTTGTATCTGCCCCCCCGCCCCAACCCCAACCTCCAGTCTATCATTCTCTCAAGATTCAACCCCTGTCTCTTATACACATCTCCTTTAAGATAAAGCAAACAGTCTTCAGTTGATAGAGAGTCAAAGCTCTTTTAAAACAGATTCTACCAATTGCTCCCCTACTGTTTATTTCCATGTGGACAGGGGATGACCCTCCAAGTGGGCAAGAATATAATTCAACTCCTTAATTTCCATAACAGACTGTAACCTTGCTTCCAGACCAAGTTATGCAGTTGCTCCCATTTCTGATTTTCAGGATTGTAGGTCAAGCATCAGATTTTATACCACAACATTTTAAATCAACTATACTTCAATTAAGAAAATAAAAATAAGAGAATCAGATTTTATATATCTCCTTAGAGATGATATCAGACAATTCAGTCACTGAGTGAAAGGATTGGCTCAGTTCTCTCAACTTAATTCTTTCTGCCTTCCTCCTCCCCAGACATATGGCTTCACTCAGCCTGAAACACCAGGCAGCTGCTGGAAGATGCAATAGCTAAACTATGGAGTAAGAGGTGAAGGTGAAGGTGAAGGTTAAGGTGAAGTCGCTCAGTCGTGTCCGACTCTTTGCGACCCCGTGGACTGTAGCCTACTAGGTTTCTTCGTCCATGGGATTCTCCAGGCAAGAATACTGGAGTGGGTTACCATTTCCTTCTCCAGGGGATCTTCCCGACCCAGGGATCAAACCCAGGTCTCCCGCATTGGAGGCAGACGCTTTAACCTCTGAGCCACCAGGGAAGGAGGAGGAAAATCCTGCATGTACAATATTTTCCTGAGTTCATATTATCTTCATACCTGCTTTTCAGCTTACATGTCATAAATATACACTTATTTCAATACACTTATAATCATATTATTCTTTCAGTGACTCTCTAACAGATTTTCATATGGATGTACCATACTTTAACTAATTCACTCTCAATTCAGTTCAGTCACTCAGTCATGTCTGACTCTTTGTGACTCCGTGGACTGCAGCACACCAGGCTTCCCTGTCCATCACCAACTCCCAAAGCTTATCAAACTCATGTCCATCGAGTTTGTGAAGCCATCCTAACATCTCATCCTCTGTTGTCCCCTTCTCCTCCTGGTTTCAGTCTTTCCAAGCATCAGGGTCTTTTGCGATGAGTCAGTTCTTTGCTTCAAATGGCAATGCAAAGAACATGATCCAATTTGAAAGCACTCTGTTGTTCCGTGTATTGGAGTTTCAGCTTCAGCATCAGTCCTTCCAATGAATATTTGGGACTGATTTCCTTTAGGATTGACTAGTTGGATCTCCTTGCAGTCCAAGGGACTCTCAAGAGTCTTCTACAATACCACAGTTCAAAAGCATCAATTCTTTTTTTTTGACGCTCATCTTTCTTTATAGTCCAACTCTCACATCCACACATGACTACTGCAAAAACAATAGCTTTGACTAGACAGATCTTTGTTGGCAAAGTAATGTCTCTGCTTTTTAATAGCTTTTATTCCAAGGAGCAAGTGTCTTTTAATTTCATGGCAGTGATTTTGGAGTCCAAAAAAATAAAGTTGCTCATTGTTTCCCCATTTACTTGCCATGAAGCGATGGGACCAAATACCATGATCTTAGTTTTTTGAATGTTGAGTTTTAAGCCAACTTTTTCACTCTCCTCTTTCACTTTCATCAAGGGACTCTTTAGATCTTCTTTGCTTTCTGCCATAAAGGTGGTGTCATCTGCATATCTGAGATTATTGATATTTCTCCCAGCAAAATTGATTCCAGCTTGTGCTTTATCCAACCCAGCATTTCTCATGATAAACTCTGCATATAAGTTAAATAAGCAGGGTGATGATATACAGCCTTGATATATTCCTTTCCCAAATTAGATTCTGTTGTTCCATGTCCAGTTCTAACTGTTGCTTTTTGACCTGCATACAGGTTTCTCAGGAGGCAGTAATTTCCATCTCTTTAAGAATTTTCCACAGTTTGTTGTGATCCACACAGTCAAAGGTTTTGACATAGTCAATAAAGCAGAAGTAGATGTTTTTCTGGAACTCTGTTACTTTTTCAATAATCCAACGGATGTTGGCAATTTTATCTCTGGTTCCTCTGCCTTTTCTAAAACCAGCTGGAACATCTGGAAGTTCACAGTTCACGTACTGTTGAAGGCTTGGAGAATTTTGAGCATTACTTTACTAGCATGTGAAATGAGCGCAGTTGTGCAGCAGTTTGAGCATTCTTTGGTATTGGAATGAAAATTGACCTTTTCCAGTCCTGGGGTCACTGCTGAGTTTTCCAAATTTGCTGGCATATTGAGTGTAGCACTTTCACTGCATCATCTTTCAGGATTTGAAATAGCTCAACTGGAATTCCATCACCTCCACTAGCTTTGTTTGTAGTGATGCTTTCTAACGCCCACTTGACTTCACACTCCAGGATGTCTGGCTCTAGGTGAGTGATCACACCTTCATGGTTATATGCATCTTTAAGATCTTTTTTATATAACTCTTCTGTGTCAGTATTTATTTATTTGTATACTTCTGTTACCATTAAACATTGCAATGAAGATATTTAAATATATGTCCTTGATACATTTGCTCAGTTTTTCTCTTAAGATAAATTCCTAATAGAATTTGTGTATTAAAGATCTGTATCTTTCAGACTACAGAAATATTGCAGTAAAAGTTTTCAAAAACATTATTTTGTCTTTAAATCTGGAAAATAATACTTAGAAAAACTCAATCATGTAACTAAATCTTTATTTGGAATTTTCTCATAGAAAATTAAATTGATGATATCACAATTATCAATTAATGAGAAGTAGCAAGAGTTGGACACAACTGAGAGACTTCACTTTCACTTTTCACTTTCCTGCTTTGGAGAAGGAAATGGCAACCCACTCCAGTGTTCTTGCCTGAGAATCCCAGAGACGGGGAAGCCTGGTGGGCTGCCCTCTATGGGGTCACACAGAGTTGGACACGACTGAAGCGACTTAGCAGCAGCAGCAGCAGCAGCAAGTGTTTATTCATCTATTCAGCACTGTATTATATATTGTAGATATTATAAGAAACTAGTTGTGAAACTTTTGGTTTCCTCAGGACTTCTTAACATTCTTAAGTGCTATTTTTAATGTGGACAATATCTGTCAATATTTATCATATTAAAATGAAAACTAAGAAGCTTTAATATTATATATTAATTCATTTAAAACAGCATTTATAATCTCATTGCAATTTAATGTAAATTTAAAAATTAAAAATAAAATACTTTTATAAAACAAAAAACAAGTAACATTAAGAGTGGCTTTGCTTTATAATTATCCAATTCTCTTTAATGTCTTACTTAATAGAAGACATCTGGATTCTCATAACTTCTTCATTCAATCTCTTGTGAAACATTTCTTTGGTGGAAAGATGTAAAGGAATCCAGTGTGTCATATTAAATAGCTGAAAAAAAAGGAAAAGAACTTTTGCAGATTAATCATGGATAGTCTTTCTTGTATACCAAGCTCAATGTGTGGTAGTTTCTTAAATGTAAGTTGTGATTTGAAATCTGAAATCTTCTAAAAGAAATGGTCGTATTCTGTTTTGTTAAATTTTATGATTTTATCTTCACTCGGAACAAATTTTGGAGCACCACACATTGGTTCTTTGAGGAAGATAAGTTCACTGGGTTCTATACATCTTCTAAATGTTGACAGATTCCAATATTTAACAACAAAAAAATCATATTTCTTACTATCACACAAATCTCATCAGAAAAGTCTTTAGAATTGGGAGGCTGTCAAACTCATGTTGGTGAATACAAGTGTTCCAAAATTATAATTTTTACTCCTAATTTCAGATTATATCATTGAAGAAAATGTACTGTCCAGTGTTTTTCTTAAAATAATGAGCTCATTTTCAAGATATATTTATTGTGTCCAAGTCTGGATGTCTATAGTTCATTAGTACTTTCAAATAAAAATTGTATTCCATGAAAAGGTAGCCAGGTTAATTTGCAATGCAAATAACTGCACATGTGATTTTCCTCAAGACAATGATCATATTTTGGTATGCAGTAGTGCTTTATGATTACGTTCCATTTCGCCATAGAGCATATTTATTTATTTATTTTAATTTTTACTTTATTTTACTTTACAATACCGTATTGGTTTTGCCATACATTGACATGAATCCACCATGGGTGTATATGAGATCCCAATCCTGAATCCCCCTCCCACATCCCACCCCATTTCCTCTCTCTGGATCATCCCCGTGTACCAGCCCCAAGCATCCTGTATCCTGTATCGAACATAGGCTGGTGCTTCATTCTTACACGATAGTATACATATTTCAATGCCATTCTCCCAAATCATCCCACCCTCTCCCTCTCCCACAGAGTCCAAAAGTCCGTTCTATACATCTGTGTCTCTTTTGCTGTCTCGCATACAGGGTCATCATTGCCATCTTTTTAAATTCCATATATATGTGTCAGTATACTGTATTGGTGTTTTTCTTTCTGGCTTACTTCACTCTGTATAATAGGTTCCAGTTTCATCCATCTCATTAGAACAGATTCAAATGAATTCTTTTTGATGGCTGAGTAATACTCCATTGTGTATATGTACCACAGCTTTCTTATCCATTCATCTGCTGATAGACATCTAGGTTGTTTCCATGTCCTGGCTATTATAAACAGTGCTGCAATGAACATTGGGGTACATGTGTCTCTTTCAATTCTGGTTTCCTCAGTGTGTATGCCATATTTAAAAGACAGTATTCAGCTAGCTGAGATGTAATATCCTTTCGGATATTAAGGGCAGCAGGAAAATAATCTTCTAGGGAAGACCAGCTGGGAAGTTGTTGCTGTAATCTGGGCAAAAGATAATGAGAGTCCCAAGCAGGAGAAAAGAGATTTGTGAAATAATCAACAGTTTAAATTATCAGAATTTGGGTGATTAGATGTAGGAGTGTGGGAATGGGTCACGACTCCATGAGAGGATGGTTCTTTTATTTCTGGTTTTGACAGCTGGGTGAACGGTGGTAACATTGAGATCGGGAGCTTAGGAGGAGAAGCAGGTTAGTAAGGGGTAGAGGCAGGGGAGAGACTGAGTTTTCAGGGGAGGAGAAAGTTTTCCTCAACCTTCTTAGGGTCCCTGATTGGGTCTAAAAATTAAACTCATGAGGCCAGATTAAGAGAAGATTGTAGGTTAATAGATTATGGGATATGGAAACCTTCACAAAGGTATGAAGACATAAAGAAACTGTCAGACCTTTGTTCTTTTATGCTGCTTTGATGAAGAGTGGACAGCTAAGGGGAACATGACAGGTTAAGAAGTATGAGGTAAGTATAGTAAACTTGGAGGAATTCAACAAGACCTATTTATTAGGATTCTTCTTGGCATTCCTTTGTCTGCAGAGATAAGGATGCTCTTTCCTCCAGATATAGAGAGGGTCCCTATCACATGAGGAAATACATTATAGCCTGTTTCAAGGAAAGGTGAAGCAGGGGGCAGGTAAGGGTGTGGGAGTTCAGAGCGATGTTCCTGCTTCTGCTGCTTTCTCAGACTCCTTCAGCTTAAAAGAGTCCATTAAGGTGACATATTTTGTGTGTCCACATCAAATTCATTTTTAGTAAGATGTACTTAATGTATTTGTAAGAGATCTTGGGGATACACGGTGTAGACCCGAGCAAGGAACAGAAGAGAGAAGGTGGGTCTCTATCTCCAGATGCGATGAATACAAGTCCTCAGCATGAAAGCGGTTCAGCAGACAAGGGTATGGAGCAAGGTGAGCAAGGACTTAGGAGAAAATCTGAGGAACACAGCATTTAAGCATGGAAGAGGAGCCCATGGGGGAGACTGAGGTGGAGGGATGGAGGGGGAGAGGATGTTGTCCCCTGTTCCTGGAGTCAGGAAGGGACTGGGCAGGGATCACCTGTCTTATCAGCAGAGAAAACAAGAGGAATCTTGGCCAGAACAGGTTCCAGTAGAGAACTGGGCAGAAGTCAGATGAGGAAAAAGAAATCTGAAGGAGAGTCTTCAGATCATCTAGAAAGATGGTGGCTCCATTCTTAAAGATGGTGGCTACTGCAGGGTGATGCCTGTGTGTGCTCAGTCCTTAGTCATGTCCGACTCTGCAACTCCATAGACTGTAGCCCACCAGGATCTTCAGTCAACGGAATTTTCCAGGCAGGAATACTGGAGCATGTTGCCATTTCCTACTCTAAGCGATCTTCCCAGTCCAGGGATTGAACCCGCATTTTCTGTTGGCATGTGGATTTTTTTATCATTAGTGCCACCTGGAATGCCCCCTGCAAGGTGATAGAGACCACCAAAGTGCAAGCCATCTATGGCTTGTATGATGGATGCTGAATAAGTGGAAAGCAGGTACCTGAGGCACAAACTGGCCACGTTTCTGACAGTCGGGTTTTTCTTTCGGATAAAGACCACAAGGAAGGCATTTGATTAGACATGGACAAACACTGGAGTACCACATGTGGCAAAATGGGAATATTTTGGAATATAAAAAGAAACAGAAGTCTCAGAAAATCCAGATGCTGGGTGGATCTGTAAAAATGGTGATGGGAGACAACTCCATGGCCACTGTTTACCATTTCAGTAGGACAGAAATAATAAGCTATGAAGAATACCTAGTCTAAGAACTACTGAATAAAAGAAAGAAAAAACAGTGGTAGACTCAACAAACAAACAAGCAAACAAAAAATAGGTGAGATGAGGAAAAAAAAAAGGAAAAATGGAAGGCCAAGCTTCACACAGATGTTGACCCAAAGTAGGTGGATCACAGCCACGTATTCAGAGAATAAGGAATCATGAAAACAAAATTTTGCACTTAGAAATTTTTTTATGCCAATCAGAATGTAGACTACAAAGCAGGAATTACTTTATGTTCAGCTTCTAGGATGACAGATCCTGAAAAGCTCCCATACTGTCTCCTTCGATAAAGCTGGTGAGTTTGATGGACTTAACCCCAGAGAGAATTTGGACCCCATATGAGCATAAACACAAACTTGAATGCTTAGAGGTAATAACCTTGACCTTTGGTTTTTCTCTTTTTCTTCTCTCTTCCTTCCCTTGCCTTTTCTGTTCTTTTATTTCATATTTTTTTTTTTGACCAAGATACCCACATTTTCAACCACATTTCTGAGAATCATAGCTTCTACTCAGTCAAGTTTATGCTCAGATTTGCAGACATCAGGGGAAAGCAGGTTGCTATGAAATTCCATGTGGGAATGACTTCTTCCAATTCAGGTAGCATGCTACTCTTCCCTTCTACCAAAGTCTGTAGAATTCCCCCAAGCTGTCATCTATCATATCGTAGGATAGCTCTGGAGTTGAGAAACTCACTCTGCCTTCTGAAACCAATGCCCATTAGAACAGTTTTTTCATCATACCGCATCAAATTTTGACATTTTATTTCTTTAAAAACCTTTGTCCTAGAACAATATAGTATGGAGAAGAGAATTTCATATTATTTACTGCAATCTTACAGATTCTTTGTTTCATTGAAAGTGTGAAGAACACATTACCTGGCTCACTTTAAGCAAACAATAATCCTCAAGACTATAGATATAAAATAATTAGTAATTAATGAAATTATTACATCTTACTGCTTCAGCATCCATAAGTAAAATTAATTTTTTTCTACCCCTGTGAGTGTATGACATTTGAGAATATAATGGCTTAGACTAAGTATCTTGGTGCCACTGCCTTGATTCAAGTTAAGGAATCAACAATTTTTATCCATCATTGCCTTTTATCATCAGTGCCAAGGTCAACACAGTAAAAAAGTCAAATAGCATTTTGGCATTATTATAAAAACAGCTTTGACCTCATAGACACTTGAAATGTCTCAGGTATTCCCAAGAATCTTTGAATCACACTTTGAAACTAATTCTGTTAGAAAAGAATCCCTTCAAAGAAATCATTAGGGAAAAACAACAGCTTTCATATTTTGAATATTTCAAATGCAACTTGTTGCATGTTACCATTCTTCTTAAAGATCAATTTACATTAATCCCTGTAAGTAAATGGTTTATTTATACACTGAAAGTTTTTATGATTCTTTGGAAGTACTCATATCACATACAATATTAGACCACTAATTAATGCCTGTCATTTTTGATGCAAGCTCATGTTTAGTTCCAGAGAAGGCAGTGGCAACATACTCCAGTACTCTTGCCTGGAAAATCCCATGGACGGAGGAGCCTGGTAGGCTGCAGTCCATGGGGTCGCTAAGAGCTGGACATGACTGAGCGAATTCCCTTTCACTTTACACTTTCATGCATTGGAGAAGGAAATGGCAACCCACTCCAGTGTTCTTGCCTGGAGAATCCCAGGGACAGGGGAGCCTGGTGGGCTGCCGTCTATGGGGTCGCACAGAGTCGGACACGACTGAAGCGACTTAGCAGCAGCACAGCAGCATGTTAATTCAACTGTATGTGCACAGCTCTTTCGTCTACCATAACTGAAAATGTATATTCCATGTTTGGAATAAGGATAGCTTATACCTCAGCTATTGGGAAATATAATCTTGCCTTGTTATATGATAACTTAGTAATTGTTTATTGAAAAGTGCACTCACCTTACTCTTAATATATGACACCAATTATTTAAGATGTATTCAGTCAGATTTCCCCAGTGTTTGCAGAATAATTAAGCAATTTCTGAAAATGGTGCTTAAGCTTTCAGTTAAAATTTTAATATAACTCTCAAAGGTATCTAATTTAAGATTGGCTACTGGAAGACTCTGACTCAGTTTATTATATAATTGGTATATGGGAGTTACAGGCAATATCATGGTGTGAGAATGGAGCACTGGTGTCATAAGGAAGCAATAATGAAGCTGTGTTAGACAGCTAATTCACCTATCTTGAAATTAAGTAACCAATCAAAATTAGATGCTTTTCATTCTCCACCATTCTCCCCAAATCCCACAAAAACCCATACATAGTAGATAATATCCAGAGAGCTCACAAACACCATTCCTCAGTAAGGCTTTCCTTCCTATACTTTTTCTAATATTTCTGGTAAATGTCACTTCTCTTCTATTTCAGTAACTGTGACAAGTAGGCTACTTTGGTTGAAAACCAGAAATTCATCTTGTTCTATTTAACCTTAAGAAATTAATGGCATTGGGAAAACTGGTCACTACATGCAAAAGAATCAAACTGGATGACTTTCTGACACCGAATTAAAAAATAAACTCAAAATGGATTAAAGATTTATATGTGAGACCTGAAACTATAAAACTCTTAGAAGAAAATAGGGGCAGTATGTTCTTTGTTATTGATCTTAGTTGGATACATCTCCTCAGTTAAGGAAAATGAAAGCAAAATTAAACAAATGAGATCTAATTAAAAATTGTTGCACAGCAAAGGAAAGTATCAACAAAATTAAAAGACCACCTATTGAATGAAAAATGATATTTGCAAGCAACATATCTAATAAAGAGCTAATATCCAAAATATACAAAGAGCTGAAGCAACTCAGAAAAAACAAGTAACTTGATGGAAAAAAGTTGACAGAGGAAATAAATAAACGTTTTTCCAAAGAAGACACAGGTGGCCAACAGACATGTGAAAACATGCTCAATATCACTAACCATCAAGGAGATCAAATCAAAACCACAATGAGATATCACCTCACACCTGCTAGAATGGATATCATCTCAGTTCAGTTCAGTTCATTTGCTCAGTCATGTCCAACTCTTTGCAACCCCATGGACTGCAGCACACCAGGCTTCCCTGTCCATCACCAACTCCCAGAGCTTACACAAACTCACGTAGATAGAGTTGGTGATGCCATCCAACCATCTCATCCTCTGTTGTCCCCTTCTCCTCCTGCCTTCAATCTTTTCCAGCATATCATCTAAAAGCCCACAAATAACAAGTGCTGGCAAAGGATGTAGAGAAAAGAGAACACATGTACTAGTGTTGGAGATGCAAATTAGTGTATGAGTATGAAAACAGTATGGAGTTTCTTCAAAATAATTAAGACTAAAACTCCATACAATCTAGCAATTCTACTTCTAAGTATTTATCAGAAGAAACAGAAACACTAAATCAAAAAGAAATATGCACACCTATGTTCATTGCAGGCCTTCTCTGGTAGCTCAGTGGTAAAGAATTTGCCTGCCAAAGCAGGAGACGCTGCTTAGATCCCTGCGTTGGGAAGATCCCCTGTAGAAGGAAATGGTAACCCACTCCAGTATTCTTGCCTAGAAAACCCCATGGACAAAGAAGCCTGATGGGTTACACAGTCCATGAGGTCACAAAGAGTCAGACATGACTTAGCAACTAAGCACAGCACAGTATATATACAGAGGAGCCTGGTGGGCTACACTCCATGGGGTGGCAAAGAGTTGGACATGACTGAGCAACTAACACTTTCCCATCCATATATATATAAGATGGAATCAGTTTAGTTCAGTCGCTCAGTCATGTCCAGCTCTTTGCAACCCCGCAGACTGCAGCGCCACCAGGCTTACCTCTCAATCACCATCTCCCAGAGCCTACTCAAAGTCATGTCCATCAGGTCAGTGGTGTCATCCAACCATCTCATCCTCTGCTGTCCCCCTCTCCTCCCACCTTCAATCTTTCCAGCATTAAGGTCTTTTCCAATGAGTGGGTTCTTTGCATCAGGTGGCCAAACTATTGGAGTTTCAACTTCAGCATCAGGCCTTCCAATGAATATTTGGGACTGATTTCCTTTAGGATGGACTGGTTGGATCTCCTTGCTATTCAAGGGACACTCAAGAGCCTTCTCAAACACCAGACTTCAAAAGCATCAATTCTTCAGTGCTCAGCTTTCTTTATAGTCCAACTCTCACATCCATATATGACTACTGCAAAAACAATAGCTTTGACTAGATGGACCTTTGTTGGTAAAATAATGTCTCTGCTTTTTAATATGCTATCTAGGTTGGTCATAGCTTTTCTTCTAAGGAGCAAGTGTCTTTTAATTTCATGGCTGCACTCACCATCTGCAGTGATTTTGAAGCCAAAAAAACTTAAAGTCTCTCAGTGTTTTCACTGTTTCCCCATCTATTTGCCATGAAGTGATGGGGTCAGATGCCATGATTTTAGTTTTCTGAATGCTGAGTTTTAAGTCAACTTTTTCACTCTCTTCTTTCACTTTCCTCAAGAGGCTCTTTAATTCGTCTTTGCTTTCTGCCATAAGGGTGGTATCATCTGTATATCTGGAGTTATTGATATTTCTCCTGGCAATCCTGATTCCAGCTTGTGCTTCATCCAGCCCAGCATTTCACATGATGTATTCTGCATATAATTCAATAAGCAGGGTGATAATATACAGCCTTGATGCATTCCTTTCCTGATCTGGAACCAGTCTGTTGTTCCATGTCCAGTTCTGTTATCTCTCAACTTGTATGCAGATTTCTCAGGAGGCAGGTCAGGTGGTCTGGTATTCCCATCTCTTGAAGACTTTTCCACAGTTTGTTGTGATCCACACAGTCAAAGGCTTTGGCATAGTCAATAAAGCAAAAGTAGATGTTTTTCTGGAACAGTAGCAATATAAAGGAATGAATTCTTAAAGTTTGTCAAAACATGAATAGGCCTAGAGGGTATTATGCTAAGTGAAATCAGTTCAGTTCAGTTCAGTCGCTTAATCGTGTCTGACTCTTTGAGACCCCGTGAACTGCAGCACGCCAGGCCTCCCTGTCCATCACCAACTCCCGGAATTCACTCAAACTCATGTCCATTGAGTCGGTGATGCCATCCAGCCATCTCATCCTCTGTCGTCCCCTTCTCCTCCTGCCCCCAATCCCTCCCAGCATCAGAGTCTTTTTCCAATGAATCAACTCTTTGCATGAGGTGGCCAAAGTACTGGAGTTTCAGCTTTAGCATCATTCCTTCCAATGAACACCCAGGACTGATATTCTTCAGAATGGACTGGTTGGATCTCCTTGCAGTCCAAGGGACTCTCAAGAGTCTTCTCCAACACCACAGTTCAAAAGCATCAATTCTTCGATGCTCAGCTTTCTTCACAGTCCAACCCTCACATCCATACATGACTACTGGAAAAACCATAGCCTTAGAGAAAGATAAATACCATATGATTTCACTTATATGTGGAATCTAAAAGACAAGCAAACAAAAAACCACAAACATAACAGAACAGGAACAGAGTCATAGAGACATAGAACAAACAGGTGGTTGCCTGAGGGAAGGTGCATAGGGGGCTGAGAGAAACAGGTGAAGGAGATTGAGAGGTATACACTTTTAGTTACATAAGAAAAGTGAATCATGGATAGAAAATGTATAGTGTGGGAAATATAGTCAATAATGATGTAATATCTTTGGTGACAGATGGTATTTTTATTATGGTGATCATTTCAGAATGTATGGAAATACTGAATCATTATGTTGTGCACCAGGAAATACCACAGTTTTGTAGGTCAACTATACTTCAAAACCAAACAGACCAACAAACAAACTCACAGAAAATGAGATCAGATTTGTGGCTTTAGTGGAGGGGTTGGGTGGAAGAGGGATTGGATAAAGGCATCAAAATGTACAAACATGCAGTTATAAGATAAATAAATACCAGGACTTTAATATACAGCATAATAAATATAATTAGCACTGCTGAATGTTACATTTGAAAGTTGTTAAAACAGTATATCCTAAGAATTTTCAAAATAAGGAAGTATTTTTTCCCTTTTCTTTTCAATCTATATGAGATGATGGACTTTCACTAAATTTATTGTAGTGATCACTGTATTATGTAAGTCAAATCACTATGCTGTACACCTTAAACTTATGCAGTGGAAGTGAAAGTTGCTCAGTCATGTCTGATTCTTTGCGACCCCATGGATTTAGTCCATGCAGTGCTGCTGCTGCTGCTAAGTCACTTCAGTCGTGTCCGACTCTGTGCGACCCCATAGATGGCAGCCACCAGGCTCTGTCGTCCCTGAGATTCTCCAGGCAAGAACACTGGAGTGGGTTGCCATTTCCTTCTCCAATGCATGCAGTATTGTATGTCAAATACATCAATAAAACTGAATGCAAAAATAACAAATTTTTTGGAGAGATGTTTGTTAAAATAGTAAATGTTAAATCTATCCTGAAGTTTACAAGATGTAAATTACTTCTTTTATCAAAATTCAGGTGATTTAAATTCTATTCCTAATAAATAACATAGAAGATTATTACAATTGTATTAATGGTTATCTGATCTGCACCCATCATGGTAACCTATTCTTGGAGCAATCTGCATTGTTATTTCTTTTCCATAAATACTGCTATAAGACGCATTTTAAAAAACATCTGACAAAACAAGTTGATGACTGAATAAGTTGTCATTTCAACTACTGACAGTGCTTCGTGATTCTGGCATGATGAAGCATCCCACTATTTACAAGCTAGTCATTATCTCATGCTCTAAATAAAGATACAGAATTCAGTTCAATAAGCATTAATTGACTATATTCCTTGCCAAAGATACAGTGCCAGGAACTGAGGGTACATAACTCTTGGTACAAAGGAGCTCTCAATTTTGTTAGAAAGAGAGTTGTATAAAGCAAACTCTAATGCTAGGAAGTCTGTGATAAATACTATAAAATAAATTAAAGGATGTTTAATAGGAAAGCATTATCTCTGACTGGGAAGAAGGGCTGATGACTTCACAGAAAAGTTGCACCTCAAATAAAGACTGCATTTTGACAGCTGAGGATGGTGCGGTAAAAGTCTCCAACACCTGGTCATATGGTTATATTCTGAAAATATACAGCAATCTGGATATAGTCAGCAGGTGGTCCACAAAGGTTCTAGGGAAGGTGGGGAGAAGGACTCAATGACAAAGAAAAGGGAGGAGTGCATTCAAGTGAATTCTGAAACTTCTTTTGTGAAAACTTCTGTTTCGTCCTCTTTGTCTTTTTTGCTGGAATTCTCAACTGCAGTTCTCAACGTGCAATTAAGTGGCACATTATTTTGCCAACAAAGATCCAACTAGTCAAAGCTATGATTTTCCAGTAGTCATGTATGGATGTGCTGCTGCTGCTGCTCCCCCGTCCCTGGGATTCTCCAGGCAAGAACACTGGAGTGGGTTGCCATCTCCTTCTCCAATGCATGAAAGTGAAAAGTGAAAGTGAAAGTGAAGTTGTGTCCGACTCTTCGTGACCCCATGGACTGCAGCCCACCAGGCTCCTCCGTCCACAGCATTCCCCAGGCAAGAGTACTGGAGTGGGGTGCCATCGCCTTCTCCAGTATGAATGTTAGAGTTGGACTATAAAGAAAGGTGAGCGCCAAAGAATTGATGCTTTTGAAGTATAGTGTTGAAGACTCTTGGGAGTCCCTTGGACTGCAAGGAGATCCAACCAGTCCATCCTAAAGGAAATCAGTCCCAAATATTCATTGGAAGGACTGATGCTGAAGCTGAAACTCCAATATTTTGGCCACCTGATGCAAAGAACTGACTCATTGGAAAAGACCCTGATGGTGGAACAGATTGAAGGCAGGAGGAGAAGGGGATGATAGGGCATAAGATGGCTGGATGGCATCACTGACTCAATGGACATGAGTTTGAACAAGTTCTAGGAGTTGGTGATGGACAGGGAAGCCTGGTGTGCTGCAGCCCACGGGGTGGCAGAGTTAGACATGACTGAGCGACTGAAGTGAACTGAACTAACTCCCCACAGACCCAAAATAGATTCTGGAGAGATAAAATTGATTGGTCCACTCATACTATCTTTCTTATTGAAAAGGATTGAAGTCACCAGGTTGAATAGGGCTGAATACCTAGTTTATTCAACAAACCTTGATTATTTAATGTGAGCCAAAAAGTGAGCTGAGTGCTAAGGGTACAATGGTGGAGAAAATAGAAATGATTCTCGTTCATACAGAATGTACAATTCATTTGGGAAAATGGATGTTAAATAGCCATAGAAATATTTGATTAAAAACAGTTATAATGCTCTGAAGGAAAAAATTAAGAGTATAATTAAGGTTATTTCAGATATTTCTGACTCACAAGTCAGGTTGGCATTTGCATTTCTCTCAATGGTAGACATAGTTTTCTAGATTAAATGATTATTTGTGTACACAGTTTATATCTTTCACAATAGCAACATTCAAGAGAATGAACTCTGAAATAAGGATTTTCATTAAAAATCTGTTTCAGCTCATTGTCACTTAGCTACTGTTATTTGGTCCTGCTTTTCTATAGGGACAATAATTGCTACCTTATAAGGTCGTAAAAATAAGACTATGCATATGTAAAGCTCTACAGATGAAATTTCTTACAGTAACTAATATAAAGACTATCAACACCACTATGGAATTTCAAACTAACCCAGGGTATCATTCAGAAAACACATCTCTTAACTTGTATCCGCTAAAATACGGACAAGATAATGTACTTGACAGTGTTAGCTTTTAAAGTTGGTTTTTAATTAAACACTATCTCTCTTATCTTATCCCCTATAGTTAAGAACTAATTTATAAACAGAAGAGTGCATCTCTTAATGCCAGTTGTATTTCCAGAAGTGCTGTAATGGGGAACATGATTGGACTGTAAAGGCAAATTTGTTCCCAACCATTATCTGTAACCCGCACGCTCAGTCTTAACTTTGGGGTAGTTCATCTGAGAAAAAGTTTGCCTGCAAGGAGGCAAACGCTACATAAACAGCAGTAAGGGTAATCACTCTATATTATTTTTGATGTCTGATAGAAGGAGTCTAGTGAAAAAAAAAAATGTCTTTAAGACCTGATTCTTAAAAGTTAGCCTGGCCTGACCAAGATCTGCTCTCCAGTTGAAAGCAGACACACAGCAGAAGGCATCTGCCTGCCCAGGGGTGATGTTACTCTTAAAGAAGGGCAGAGTGGCCCC
This sequence comes from Cephalophus harveyi, assembly GCA_006410635.1. Classification (NCBI taxonomy): domain Eukaryota; kingdom Metazoa; phylum Chordata; class Mammalia; order Artiodactyla; family Bovidae; genus Cephalophus; species Cephalophus harveyi. The sequence goes on from SJYT01000231.1 coordinate 20,287, forward strand.
GAGATGCTCATGTTGAGTTCCTTCCTACAAGTCAGAAATGTCACCATGCTACACATCCTCTAGGAAACACAATGACAAGCAAACAGAGTCATCATAAAGATCCATCAAATGCAGTAATAATGAGGGCAACCCAGACCAGAGGTACATGGAATTATGTGGGCAGAAAAGTGAATATGAAGGTGAATATCAAGAACAGATTGAATCAACTTTATACTTTAGCTTAAAAAGAATCATCACTGTATTATTCTAAAATAAGTTGCTCACCATCTTTGACTAATGATACATATAATGATCCTCTTCAACCCATATAAAGGGCTTGCTTTTCCTTATCAAGCATATTCACACCATATTCCATTTGACCTATAAGGTTATATCTATATGTAAAATCATTCCCAAGGACTATTGATAGATTCATGTCATAAAAAAAATGAACATAGTTTTCTTAGTGAAAAAATCTCAGAAATAAATAGAATATAATTATGACAATTTTGCAGTTTAGCATTTTGAGCCCTTGACAACTAAGCAAAAGAAAACAGCTCTTAATGAGTTCTTGTTCAGTCGCTCAGTCATGTCTGACTCTTTGCGACCCCATGAACTGCAGCACCCCAGCTTCCCTGTCCTTCACCATCTCCCAGAGTTTGCTCAAATTCATGTCCATTGAGTCAGTGACGCCATCCAACCATCACATCCTCTGTCATCCCCTTTTCCTCCTGCCTTCAATCTTTCCAAGCATTAGGTGTTTTTCTAATAGTCAGCTCTTCACATCAGCTGGCCAAAGTATTGGAGCTTTAGCTTCAGCATCATTCCTTCCAATGAATAATCAGGCTTGATTTCATTATGATTGACTGATTTGATCCCCTTGCTGCCCCAGGGACTCTCAAGAGTCTTCTCCAACACCACAGTTCAAAAACATCAGTTCTTCAGTGCTCAGCCTTATTTATGGCCCAACTCTCACATCCTTAGGTGACTACTGGAAAAACCATAGCTTTCACTATACGGACATTTGTTGGCAAAGTAATGTCTCTGCTTTTTAATATGCTGTCTAGGTTGGTCATAACTTTCCTTCCAAGGAGCAAGAGCAAGCGTCTCTTAATTTCATGGCTGCAGTCATCATCTGCAGTGATTTTGGAGCCCCTCAAAACAAAGCCTGTCATTATTTCCATTGTTTGTCCATCTATTTGCCATGAAGTGATGGGACCAGATGCCATGATCTTAGTTTTTTGAATGTTGATTTTTAAGCCAGCTTTTTCACTCTCTTCTTTTATTTTCATCAAGAGGCTCTTTAGTTCCTCTTTGCTTTCTGCTGTAAAGGTGGTGTCATTGGCATATCTGAGGTTATTGATATTTCTCCCAGCAATCTTGATTCTAGCTTGTGCTTCATCCAGCTTGTTATTTTGCACAATGTACTCTGCATATAAGTTAAATAAGCACAGTGACAATATACAACTTTTTCCAATTTGGAACCAGTCTGTTGTTCCTTGTCCAATTCTTACTGTTGTTTCTTGACTTGAATACAAGTTTCTCAGGAGACAAGCAAAGTGATCTGGTATTCCCATCTCTTTAAGAATTTTCTGTAGTTTTTTGTGATCCACACAGTCAAGGCCTTCAGCATAGGCAATGAAGCAGATCTTTGCCTGGAATCCCCTTGCCTTTTCTATGACCCAATGGATTTGGGCAATTTGATCTCTGGTTCCTCTGCCTTTTCTAAATCCAGCTTGAACATCTGGAAGTTCTTGGTTCACATACTGTTGAAGCCTAACTTGAAGGATTTCAAGAATGACCTTGTTAGCATGTGAAATAAGTGCAACTGTAAAGTAGTTTGAACATTCTTTGGCATTGCCCTTCTTTGGGATTGAAATGAAAACTGACCTTTTCCAGTCTTGTGGTCACTGCTGAGTTATCCAAATTTGCTGGCATATTGAGTTCAGCACTTTAACAGCATCATCTTTCAGGATTTGAAATAGGTCAGCTGGAATTCCATTGTCTCCACTAGCTTTGCTCTTAGTGATGCTTCCTAAGAGCCAGCTGACTTCATACTCCAGGATGTCTGGCTCTAGGTGATTTACCACACAGTCATGTTTATCCAGATCATTAGGATCCTTTTTGTATAGTTCTGTGCATTCAGGAAGTTTATCCCTTCACCATCACTTAATTCTTTTGAAAGATTCTCAAGAGAATCTTAGCTTGCTGTGTTCCTTAAAGGGGTGGCACTTTTACAGGTATTTGATCTTTTCAAAGACCTCAGAACTTTGGGAAAAAAAAGAAAGTCCTACTGTCTTTAATGGGCTCCCCAGTGGTTCACCAGTAAAGAATCCACCTGCAATGCAAGGGACACAGGGAACGCAGGTTCAGTCCCGGGGTGAGGAAGATCCCCTGGAGAAGGAAATGACAATCCACTCCAGTATTCTTGCCTGGAGAATCCCATGGACAGGGGAGTCTGGCAGGCTACAAGGGTCACAAAGAGTTGGCCACAACCGAAGAGACTGATCCTGCTTTGTTTTTAATAACTTCTGATTTTCATTTCATGATATAATTCTTGAAGTACCTGTTTGAGCTATGAATAAAACATCCCAAGTTTTTACCTGCATCATATATACTTCAGATTCCACCTTTCTGTTATGTTTTGCTTTCAAAGCTACTTAGACATTTAATTTAATTTTATCTTTACAAATAGGATGGCGGTAGGAAGAAAGAAAAAATATATAACTTGCACTATCACATTCTAAAGTGCAAGGCATAAAGTAGTCACATGTGAAATCTGTTTTAGGCTGCCCACTTTACAAAAAAATCAGCTTGCATTCCTCACTAAATTCCTTTGAGGGCTCAGGGATTTTTGACGTTTTCCTTTTAACAGGACTAACTTGTACCCTGCCACGATCATTTTCTAAGCCCTTCTAATTCTACCAGGTGGTAATATTTGTGTGTTAGTTCTAACTATGGTGTTTTTGACACATCAAGTCATAAAGCAATATAATCCTTCATTATAAACCTCTAATCATTTTATCTCAATGACTTTTTCCCATACAGGCATCAATTTCCTTTTCCCCTCCCATCTCCCAAGAAACCAGCTCACTTAATTAGATATTTCTGGTCTGTCCAACCTTGGTCAGCCCTACAATCAGTAATAGGAACAAAACATTAATAGGAAGAGCAAGGTATAATCTGTAATAGGGGCTCCCTTCATTATAAAACACCACCTATTCAGCATTTATATTAATGCATAATTAAGTAGCTGTCTCGTTAAAGCCTTTACTTATATCAAAGCTATATCTCCAGAACACCTCATTTTCCCTGAGAGTGAATGAGAGTCCCTAAAGTATTCACTTTTTAATGTAACTATTAAAAATGCAACACAGGAATTGAAAATGTGGCTAAATCGTTTAGTAGCCTCTTTTGACATTTTCATTACATCTCCTATTACTGGAATCAAAATGAGAATAAGATTATTTCAGAAATTTAAAAGAAACCCTCCATGGCAGTCTATGCATGACATGCAGTGTAGAATTTCATATTGTTGAATTTATCATATTTAAAAAAAGAACACAGGACAGAATAAATACAACTTTGCATTTTTCAGCCCTGAGGACTTCTTTACTGAATATATTAGGGAGCAGGCTTCTCACCAGTGGATATGAGAGCTGAGTATCCTTCGCTGAGGATTTTATAAGCGGGATTCAAATATGCAGTATTAGGCTAGACTTACTATCACTGCTGCTGCTGCTAAGTCACTTCAGTCGTATCACTAAAACATCTTTTAATTGTAATAGTCTATGATTTAATTGTAGTTACACAAGTAGAAGGTAGACTTCTAGAGGGAGTTTTGCTCTTTGCCTTGTCCTTCTGAGGCAGATGCATAGCTCATAGGATAAGTGGGAAGCAAGGACGTTTAGTATGCTCTGTGTTTTCTACCACCAGTCAAACGGTATTTTTCTTTCAGATGCTTGGAAAGGCTCATCATTGCGGCCATGAGCCTCTAGCATTAGTCAAATAGTGACTGTTTACAGAAATATTATTTTTCAGACATGGTGGTTCAGACAGTAAAGAATTTGCCTGCAATGTGGGAGACCTGGGTTCTATCTCTGGGTTGGGATGATCTCCTGGAGGAGGGCATGGCAACCCACTCCAGTATTCCTGCCTGGAGGATCCCCATGGACAGAGAAGCCTGGCGGGCTACAGTCCATGGGGTCACAAAAAGTCGAACACGACTGAGCAACTAGGTACACACGGTGCTTAGTGTTTTACTTGCATTGTCTAAATTGTCTCATGTTAATTGCAGGGTTTTAATAATGCTAGTATTCCTTTTGACAAAAGCAAAGGCCTTACTTAGTCCTGTTTCTTACTACTTAGTCCTATTTCTTACTAATGCCAGGGAATGGTGTGAAAGCTGTTGGGCTGGTGGAGGATGCAAAGTGAAAGATGAAGATCTGACTTCTTCCTATGCTGTCAGTGCGGTGAAGTGGGCTGTCCTCTTGCCTTGTGGGCAAAGGCATGGGCCAGCAGTCTGTGTTCAGCTGGTAAGGCATTCCACCACTTATACTTTTATTTGTTTGTATATTCATCCGTTCACCAATATTTATACATTGTCTTCCAAGTGTTAAGCATTGTGCTTGCTGATAGAGATAACATTAAGAATAAGACAGACATCTATTGCCTGGTAACATATAAAAAGGGACTGAGAAGCTGAGATCTATCTTAGATTATTAGTAGCAAGCTGGGGTGCTAGGAAGAGGAAATAGCTTTGGATTACCCAGTGGGGGATTGTATCATAATACATAGTATTACAGCCATTTGTCAGGAACTTCTCAGGGGTGATTTATCAAATAGTTGACGTCAGAAACTCAGTCCTTAATATTGTGGGGGAAATCTGATCCTCTCGTGACATGACTCCTAGGCCTTGCCCAGCTCCTCTGGCTAAGGCTCTCCTTTGGGCAGACGCCACGGATGCTTGGGGAGTGGCTGGGAAGATACCTTTAGCCTAGTGGGCTACTTCTCTTCTCCCTGTGTCAGTTTTGTAATGAAGCTGTCAGCCAAGGTGATTTATCTTTGTATCATGTGGTCCTTTAAGAATGTCTTTCTTGGATAATTGAATGTCACTCATCCAGGGAAGATCCTACTTCCTACATTAGGATGTCAGGGGATGCACAGCAATCACGAGCTGGATGGCCACATATGGGAGCACACCATACATTACAGGAGTGGCTCTGCATGGCTGATTATTGTACAGCAAGAAGCAGAGCAGCCTTCCAGCTGGAAACCCCAGCAGACTGCAGAATATGCAGAAAATGCCGTTACCTCACTAACTGAAATGTAAAATTATAAAGTTAAACGTTGAGGCAATGCCAGAAGAGTTACTTCTGCAGTATCCTTGCTGCCTTGACATGCCTTCACTTCAATGGAATACAAGCAAACAGAACTGCTTCATCTGTATCACTTCTTTGCCTGTTACTCCCATCTTGCCGTATTATATTGTGTCCAGATATTTGAAGCACTCTCCATAAATTAATTCTAGGTGATGTATGTAAGTCAGTATTTATTCAATAGAAAATGCCTGAGAGGAGAGTGAGTTAACAGTGATAATCTCTAGATGGTGGGATTATGATAGATTTTTAATATCCTTTTTTGACTTATCTGTAGTTTTAACTTTTTACAAATGTATATGAGTTACTTTTGTGACAGAAGCACAATTAGTTTACATTTCTGTTAAAGTCTGTCATCCAATAAATTGAGAAAAAGTATGTTATCTAAATAAAGTAAATAACCAGGATCAGAAATTCCTAATGCTGGGTCAATATGATGGTTCAAATGGTAAAGAATCTGCCTGCAGTGCAGGAGACCTGGGTTCAATTCCTGGGTCAGGAAGATCCCCTGGAGAAGGGAATGGCTACCCACTCCAGTATTCTTGCCTGTAGAATTCCATGGACAGAGGAGCCTACCGGACTATAATCCATAGAGTTGCATAGAGAGTTGGACATGGCTGAGCAACTAACACTTTAACTTTCTTTTCTATCAATTGAGAAAAAAAAGTATGTTATCTAAATAAAATAAATAATGAGTATGACAAATTACTAAATGTTGGGATCAATATTCTAAAATGGAATATGTGATATTAATTAATATTAGTCACATTTTCCATTTGTCTTTAGACCACAAGTTGGAAAAACTGGAATTATTTAAAGTAGCAGAAATTGATTTTTTTTTTAAACCTTATAGTTCTAAGTAATGAGCTTCTCTATTGTTTTGGCATTTTGCTTTGTAGAATACCTCTGCTTGTTAACATATTTAAGTTTTTTTTTTTTCATGAAATAAATTTGTTATGCATGTTCTGGGGTGTCTATTCATTAACATCCTCCTGCTGTTCACATTTTATTAATGAAACAACCCATCTCCCCCCTACCAGCAGACACTTAATTCCTTCCTAGAATCCATCTGCTTTTCATGGGCTTCAGAGGCCAAATTCCTTTGCAAGATCAACTCTAAGAAAAGCTTAATTCGACAGATAAATTAAATACCAAAGATAGTTAGCTATTTCCCAGTATCAGAAGCTCTGAAAGTGTGTTTTTACTATGATTACTACTCACATGACTGAGGGGTGGATGATTAGGGAATTCATGTTCTACTTGTAAAACTTGTCACTCAAGTTTTGAAACACACTTGGCAAATTTGGCTACTTTCCTTTATCTATTTTGCTGTGCTTCCTTCTTTTCCTTTTTCTTCCTCCTGCCTCTCCCTTTCTCTCTCCCTCCTTCCCTTCCTCTTAATGATAAATATAACAAACATCTTATTGGCCCATTTATAATTTACTTGTATCAATATCAGCCAGCTCTTGTCAATCAAATTGAGTCCAAGAAATCTTCAAGGAGGAAAATTTACAGAAGTTGCACGATATGGAGTGTTGCTATGTTATTAATTTTGAGAATCTAGAGTTCTGAGAAAACTCAAACCTGCACTGAGGTTAAGTTCAAATCCATTTTAAACTTGCAAAGTCTTCTGTGTTATATTATATACACATATATATCAGCATTCTATAGATGTGCTAATATCAAAGTATTATAAACAGTTTAGCTTCTGCTCTCTCTTTGTTTTTCCTACCTTTTAATTTGTGATGTATTATATTTAATATTGAACCAATGGGAAAATACTCAACTGTTGTTCTAGCTTAGTCTTGGACCCCTTCCTTATCTCCTTCCACAGTTACTGCTTTGGTTACTTCATCTGGTCTCATGCCTCTAGATACTAACTGGACACGGATCATCCCAAATTTTATCTCCAGTGTGGATCTCTTCTCGGAACTCCAGACTCATAAACCCAATTGCCAAATCAAACCTCCACTTAAATGTCAAATAGTCATCAAACTTAACATGTTCAAAGCTGTTTCCATCCGTAGTCTAATCTACTACAGCCCCACCTTCTCAATTAATGGCAACTTTATCCTTCTGATTGTTCAGGCCAATATCCTTGATGTCATCCTGGTTTTCTGTCTATTTTTACATCCCATACCTTACCACCAAGGAATTATATTGGTCAGACTAAAAAAATATTGGAATATGGTTATTACACTATCTCCAGCACTTTTACCTCCTGCAAGGAATGATAACCTCTTATCACCATTACTGTAAATCCTCAAACTAGATTCCTTACTAGTGGCCCTGTTTCGCTACAGTCTATTGTCTATTCTTGACAGAGTAGCCACAGTAATTGAAACAGACTCTACGTGTCCTTTCTCCTGGTTCTCTATCTCCCTCAGAGTAAAATAATTTGTTTACATGATCCAGCGCCTCACATCTCTCAAGCCTCATTCCTATTACTCTTTCTCAGTCCATATTCTTCTATCACCAGTCACACCCACAACTGCACAACTGGGTGTTGTTTTTGCTTTGGTTCTGTCTCTTCGTTCTTTCTGGAGTTATCTCTCCACTGATCTCCAGTAGCGTATTGAGCACCTACCGACCTGGAGAGTTCATCTTTCAGTGTCATACCTTTTTGCCTTTTCAAACTTTTCATGAGGTTCTCGAGGCAAGAATACTGAAGTGATTTGCCATTTCCTTCTCCAGTGGACCACGTTTTGTCAGAACTCTCCACCATGACCCATTTGTCTTGGGTGGCCCTACATGGCGTGGCTCATCATTGAGTTAGACATAGCTGTGGTCCATGTGATCAGATTGGCTAGTTTTCTGTGATTGTGGTTTTCAGTCTGTCTGCCTTCTGATGTAGAAGGATAAGAGGCTTATGGAAGCTTCCTGATGGGAGAGAGTGACTGAAGGGGAAACTGGGTCTTGTTCTGATGGGTGGGGCCATGCTCAGTAAATCTTTAATTTAGGAGATCCAACCAGTCCATCCTAAAGGAAATCAGTCCTGAATATTCACTGGAAGGACTGATACTGAAGCTGAAACTCCAATACTTTGGCTACCTGATGCGAAGAACTGACTCTTTGGAAAAGACCCTGATGCTGGGAAAGATTGAAGGCAGGAAAAGAAGGGGATGACAGAGAATGAGGTGGTTGGATAGCCTCACTGACTCAATGAACATGAGTTTGAGTGAATTCTGGGAGTTGGTGATGAATGGGAGGACTGGCATGCTGGAGTCCATGGGGTCACAAAGAGTCGGACATAACTGAGCAGCTGAAATGCACTGAATCCATATTCTACACAAACCACACTGGACCCCACACTCTTTTACAAACAGTTTAGGTCTTTGTCTCTCATGGATGTCTAAAATACATTTCCTCCAATTACCTGCATGGCTTGCCCTCCTTACCTGCATCATGTGTTTGTTCAAAGAAAAGGGCAGAGTGATGTAAAGGCAAAGAGCATGGATCCCAGAACCAGGTTACCTATGCTAAGTCACTGCTCTGTTACTTCCCAGTTTAGTGGATCGTGGGTAAGTTAACCTTCCTGTCCTTCCCTTTTGTTTTTTATACCATGGAATTAATAACAGCATCTGTTTCACAGAGTTGTCATGAGGATTAAATGAGTTAATATTTGAAAAAGCACATAGTCTAGAAGATAGTGTTATACCAGTGTTTTTGTAAACAAAACAAAATGTCATTTTCTTAATCAGGTCTTCCTTGACTCTCTACAGAAAATTTTAAACCATCTCTCACCCCACCATTCTGCAACTCTCTTTCCTGTTTTTTCTCTTCCCTTTTGTTCTTACTTCTAAGAATTTACTCATTTATTTCAGTACTTACCATTCTTAATAGATTCTATGCTCCATGTAAACAGTGATATTTTGCTGTTAATTAACTAAAAAAATTTCTGGAATATAGTAGATATTCAATAGCTATTTGTCAAAAATATATGAAATTAGTGATAATGTTATATTTAAATGAAACTTGGAAATAAGCTGAAGCTCTTAGATGCATGGATCCTGCTTTGGATTCCATTTTGAGAGTCCTTTAGGGTACAACATGTTATAATTTGAAATGCAGCTGCTGATATTGTTTAGGTTTTTATCCTATAAGAACAGGGTCATTGGTTTTCTCTCTAGACTGACATTTTGGGTGATGTCATCTTAACTATGAAAACCTGCTTGAGATAAATTGCCAATATAACTTGCAGGCAGAGAAGCCAGATTAATGCTATTTGGCTGCATTCTAAATGTCATTGTTTTTATTTCAAAAGGCCAGGAAATAACATTTTAAATACTTGTAGCACCACTATTCAACATCAATGCATTCAGCAAAAAAAGCAGAATCCGAACTAACTCTATTCAATTTTTACCATTTTAGAAACAGAGTTTTATAGAGATGAAATATCTCTTGACACATAGTAGGCATTGGTGTAAAATATTTAGTGAGAGAAAGCACAATGATTACATCTCGTGAGTTTATGAAAGCCCACTATTCCCAAAATGAGAAAGAAGAATCAACATGATTCTTAAACATATTTTTGATTCCTCAACAGCTTTATAACTGTTGATAAATAAATAAATGCAAGTTTAAATCAGATACATGTATTCTGTTATTTTTTTATATCTCCCCGAAGATGGATAAATAATTACTCTCCATTTAGGAATTATGAATAATTAATAGTAAATTATAACATTAATTTTCTCTCTATCAAAAAGTCATCTAGATAGTGTGCTTGAATGTAAACAGTGGAAAATATCTTTTCCTAGATTTAATTTCAATATTTTGTTGACACTGGTGTTGGGTTGCAAATGTGACACTTTGAATCATTCAAAGAAGCACACTAGGAACTGGCAGGATCTCTCCCAGAAAGCTCACTCAATAAATATTTATATTTCATGCTTCAAAGAACATCCCATGAAGATTATATTTCATATATTTATTTTAGAAGAAGAATTAACATGCAGTGGGATTTGGGATCTTTAGATACTAGAACCATTAGCATAATTGATGAGTAATGTAAATCACAATAGAGAAACCACTTTTTATTTTTCCTTTATAATACATTGTTTATCATTAAATTGATATTATAGAGTTTTTAGTTATAAAATTAAAAAAATTCTAACCAGAAACTTGTATTTTAAAAATTAATACTTTAAGAGAATGATGAAACTGGACTATAGAAAATGTTTGCAAATCACATATCTGATAAAGGACTTGTATTCAGAATATATAAAGAACTTTCAAAATTTAATAATAAAACCACAACAACCCACTGAAAAATATGGCAATCAATCTGAACAGTACTTCTTCAAAAAAATATACACAGATGGCAACAAGTACATGGACACAATTCTCAGCATTATTAGTCATTAGGGAAATGAAAAATGAAATCACAAATATTGACTCATACGTATCAGAATATTTAAAATGGCTGACTATATCAAGTGTTGCAAACATTTGAATAAATTGGAATTCTCATAAACTGCTGATTGGCATGCAAAATATGCCACTTTCACAAATAGTTTTGCAGTTTCTTACAAGGTGAAACATACAGTTATCTCAAGCTCAGTTATTTTACTGAGCATTTATTAAAAAGAAATGAAAGCTTATTTTCATAAAAAGAATTTTCTCAGATGTTCATAATAGCTTTTTTGTATTAGTCTCAAACTAAAATCAACCAAAAGTCCTTCTAGATTATCAAATTATATATATATATACACACACACATATTGCACTCTTATTAGAAATAGAAATAATGAGCTGCTGATACATCTAACAACATGGATGAATTTCATCTAATGATACCAAGAAGCTCAGCAACAAAAAGTATACAGTGTATGATTTAATTTATATAAAATTCTAAAAAAATGGAAAGTAATCTCCAAGACAGAAAGCAAATGAGCTGCTGCCTGGGGGATGAGCCAGTAGGGAAAGGACAGAATGAGGAATTAGAAAGAGGCACAAGAAAAATTTGGATGGAAATGGATATTTGCTATATTGACTGTGTTGACTGTTTTGCAGGTATATGCAAATGGCAGAACTTAGAAAATTATATAGTTCAAATACATGTTATATGCCAATTATACCACAATATAGCTGAGAAAGGGCTTCCCTGGTGTCTCAGATGGCAAAGAATCTGCCTGCAATGCAGGAGACCTGGGTTTGATCCCTAGGTAGGGAAGATACCCTGGAAGAGGGCATGGTAACCCACTTCAGTATTCTTGTCTGGAGAATCCCATGGACAGAGGAGACTGGCGGGCTACAGTCTATGGGGTCTCAAAGAGTTGAACATGACTGAGTGACTAATGCTTCCAGTTCTTCCACAATAGCTGAGAAAACATACACATTGGAGTAAATGTTTTATTTACATGATAATGATGGACAGATCTATTTCACAAAGAATCTATATCACCACCTGTGCAATAAGAACTGTTGGTGATCAGCAAGAGGCTGGGGACTCAGACTCTCTTGTGGAGAAGTGCTTGATCCAGAGGTGAATGGGCTCATTGTGGACCAATTAAAGGAAGCTGTGGTGCTTAAAGACCAGAATAGGACATCCTAGCCTCAAGGCTAATTCTCCCACCATTCATCCATTTTCATTTTGGAAAATTTCAATTCTGTGAAAAATTTAAAGGCCGGTAATAATAATTACTTACATTGCTGTTGTTTTTGTTCAGTTGCTATGTCATGTCCATTTTGTAACGCCATGAACTGCAGCATGCCAGGCTTCCCTGTCCTTCACCATCTCCTGGAGTTTGCTCAAACTCATGTCTACTGAGTTGGTAATGGTATCTAACCATCTCATCCTTTGCCAGTCTCTTCTCCTTTGGCCTTTGAACTTTCCCAGCATCAGAGTCTTTTTGAATGAGTTGGCTCTTTGCATCAGGTGACCAAAGTATTGGAGCTTCAGCTTCAGCGTCAGCCTTTTCCATGACTGATTACTTATATGTTGTTCAGTTGCTAAGTTGTATTGAACTCTTTGTGATCCCATGGACTGCGANCTTTCCCAGCATCAGAGTCTTTTTGAATGAGTTGGCTCTTTGCATCAGGTGACCAAAGTATTGGAGCTTCAGCTTCAGCGTCAGCCTTTTCCATGACTGATTACTTATATGTTGTTCAGTTGCTAAGTTGTATTGAACTCTTTGTGATTCCATGGACTGCGACCCAACAGATTCTTCTGTCCATGGAATTTTCCAGGAGAGAATACTGGAGTGGGTTGCCATTTCCTACTCCACAGGATCTGTGGAGAAAAAGAAAGAAGAGATACAAAATAATTACCTGATGTAATAATGAGTGAAACATTTTTAAAAGTTATGACAAATACTAGACTATAGGTCAAGGAAGCTCAGGATAAATACCAAAAACCTACCCCTGGACATATCATACTCAAATTGAGGAAAACCAAAAAAAAGTTGAAAATCCTGAAAGAAGCCAAGGAAGTAGAGAGGCAGTGGGAGGGATCTTACCCATATAAGAATGAGGAAAAGAATTACTGACAACTTTATATTGGAAAACATGCAAGCAAGAAACAAATTGAATGAAATGTTCAAAATATGTTGGAAAAAAAATATGATCAACCTAGAATTGCAAATTCAACCTAGAATTACACTTCAAACTGAAGGATATTACCAGTTTCCAGTTCTACATGTAAGGAACCTGGAATACACCACTTCATCTTAACAGCAAGGAGAAAGCTCAACAACCCTTCTTAGATTCCTAAGAGAGGTGTGCCCCCAACAAGGGGAGACAGATGAATGCAGAGAGTCATGGTTTACTTGATACTTGAGGAGCCTTCAGAGTGGAAATCTCCAGGGGGACCAATGCTGGAGTAGGAAAACTTGAGCTATAATTGACACATACCAGAAGCTCGGTGTAGACAGCTCTGAGAGCTAAAAACTCCAGGGAGAATCCAGTCACTGGAGAGCCAACACAATTTTGTGTGATGTACATCTAGGAGCTCCACCAGATTTTCACAGTAAATGATGGAGGAAAAACCCCTTTTGGCTTCCAGCAGGAAGATTGGAAAGGGAAACATTTTGAAATATGCCAGGGCACTCTCACAAAGCCTGGTTTATCAGAGGCTAACTTAGTGGAGTATTATCCGAGCCTAACTGACCTATGGAGGGGAAGTGACTGACTCCAGTCAGTTCTGTCCTTCCAAGTGGTAGAAGGTAAATACCCAGCTCCAGACCAATTCAGTTATCCTCGCCCATAAAAAGAGGGAGAAAAAAAAGCTGAGAAACACCCTTGCGAAGTTCACAGTCAGAGGCATAGTCTCACTAATGGATTGAGAATGAATACTGGATTATATCCCAATATATAAAACAAATATTCATGAGCTTATGGTGATATAAATAAATAAGTAAGGGAGAATATGAAAACCTTCTGTGCTGAATAATTCCAAATAATTTCTATAGATACTCCACCTGCAATTAGCTAGAGCATACTCCTCACTCCTTAAATGTGAGTTTCAAAAGTTACTTCCTTACAAAGACTACAGCATGGAAAGAGGGGTAGAAAACTTTAGAGTGCATAGTCCTGATAAATGTCCCCTAGCCAGGCCATTAAAGTCAGCATCAATAATGACAAATCTTATTGACAGTACATAACCTTGATACAATACAATATTATAATAATGACATATCACCCATGTGGCCTCACTACTAAAAAAAGTCTGATTATGAGAAAAATATCATACAAACCTAAAAGAGAGACACACTACGAAAACCTGACCAGTATCACCTCAAAAATTTAAAGGTCATATTGTAAATAATGTTGCAATGAACATGAGGAATGAGTATATCTTTTCCAGTTTTTTTTTTTTTTCATTTTCTTGGATAAATGCTCAGAAATACAGTTGCCAGATCATATGATAGTTCTTCTATTTTAATTTTTTGAGGCTCCTCTGTGCTGCTTGCAACTCTACTATGAAACTATAACCCAGGAACTTATTCTGCTCTGTGCTCATCCACCAGGGATCTCCTTTTAATGGGTTCTAGTCCTCCCTATCAATGAGATTAAAATCAACAAAAACAACAAGGTTTAAAACTCGTATACACCCGTGGTGGATTCATGTCAATGTATGGCAAAACCAATATGGTATTGTAAAGTAAAATAAAGTAAAAATAAAATT